>PITA01024645.1:0-25928 GCA_004023965.1 Spilogale gracilis | reverse complement strand
ATTTCAGTGAAATATTTTTAAATTGGCAGAGAGTCTCTGATGTGGTACTCCTCATTTCCCAGTGAAAGAAAAATACCACCCCCGGCTTAATTGGGACCTGGGTCCAGAGGCACATCCCTTATTCCTTTGAAGCAGCTCTGATCTGAGACCCCCCTCATTGGGAATCCCTGAGAGAAGACCCTCCCTGTAAAAGACCATAGATATCTGAGATACCTGGAGAGGGTGGCCTGGTGTTCTGATGAGGTCAGGATCCCTAATAAGATGAAAAGTGAATGGATGCTAAAACATATGTTGTCTCTGCAGCTCAGTTCTCTGTGTAAACATCAAGCCTGAGTCTTTGGAACTGGGGCTCAGCCAGCCAGCAAACTACTACAGCCATGGCACATTTACTACGGAAGTGCTCTGGGCTATCCTTCTTTCTGTTGTTCCTTCCGAGGAGTTTGTGTTCCCACACCACACAACTTTCACAGCCTATCATTTCTTTCCTCACATCAAATGCTTGGACCCAGTGGTCTGGAAGTAACAGTATCTCCACTATCTTTCCTTCACACTTGACACAGCAGGCGTCCACCTGGACCTGGACGCTTAGAAATGGAAAGTTAATTTTTCATCATGTACCCAATGGTGCAATATATTGTTTGGGACTTTGATCTTTGGGACCAAAGAGCAGATCAAATATATTAATCACACATCAAATATATTAATAAAATCATTAATAAAAACTCATGTGGTAAAAGATACTCTTTTCATCCAAAGAAATTGTGCTGTCCTATACAGTTTTAAGATTCCATTTCCTTGCACTCAGGAATTACCAGAATGCTATAAGCATTCTGCGAAGAGTCTCATTTCAAGTTCAGATTATTCAGACTCATCTGTGATAGATGCAGAACTCCCAGATTCCCATGAAGTGTTGTACCATTTTCCCCTAGAACCCTCATCTGGCTTAACATCACAACATCAGTGATTTTTTCAGAATGCAAAAGTTCAACAGCTTGAAATATTAAAACTCTGTAAAAAGCAGCATTATCACCCAGGAACAGCTCAGAGCTCTAACACTTGCATACAGGATCTGTAATTTATCCAACAGTACAATCCAGACTTGATGAAGCAAGAGTTGGTTAAGAGAGTACAATAATATTGCAAGAGGAAATATTTACTCATTTGAGCAACAACTTTTTCAAGCGGCCATAAGATCACAGAATGCTGGAACTTGAAGGGCCTTGGAGATCCTCTAATCTAATTCCTTCAAATCAACGCTGGGGCCAGGGAGCCCATGATTAGAATAAAGCCTTACAATGAGGAGGGGGTCAGGAATCCCATCTGGGCTTCCAGCATTTCTAGGTACTGCTAACATTTATGTTAAAGCATCTGTCTCCCGACCTTGTGCAAAGACACGATGTCTCCCACCATCTATTGAATAAAATCCAAACCTGGTTTTCAAGGTCCTGGTCTCACCTTTCCACCTTTATTCCACACTCTCCAAACACCTGCACAGGCTCCTTTCTGCACCTGAGATACCATCTCCCCTGCTGAGGCCCTCTGCCCACTGGTATTCAATATATTCCCTCCTCCATGAAGCCTTCAAGGTTCCTCCAACCTAAATATGCTCTCATTCCCCTGAACAACCACATCAGCTTGTCCCTACTGCCATTAGAGAATGTATCATATTCTGTACTCTATTATTGTTATGTTTGTTTTATATCCTTCATCAGGTTGCAAGTTTCCAGAGGACAGGGAAAATGCTTGATTCATATTAATTAATTAGGTCATTATTCCATTTCCTTTGTTTATTAACAGCGCCTGAGAAACTCAGAACAAATGAGTCCATGATATATTTTTCTTGTGTACAAAGGCACATCTAATAAAGGTTCAGTTCACTACACTGCAGTAATTCTGTGTGCATGGAATTAGAAGCAAACTTTTTCCTCACTCTTTCTCCCCAATATTTTGTTATGAAAAACTTCACATACACAACAAAGTATGTTTAAGGCCCCCCAGATTCTACCATTCTAACATTCATTAGACTGTACTTACTTTATCACATATCTATACACATATCCATTCTTGTGTTCATTCATTAATCCATTTAATTTTTTTAATGTATTTCAAAGTAACCTACAGGTATCATTCTACTTCCTCTAAATAATTCAGCATGTGTATCATTAACTACAGTTCAATATTCATTTTTTTTCTCTTGAGGTAAAATTTATCTTCAATGAAGTGCCCAAATCTTAAACATATATATGCTGGGTTTACATAAATATATATATACCTGAGTTAAAAAATCCCTACTCTGCCATAAGGAACCACTGTTCTGATTTTTTCCTCCACCAATATTGCCTGTTCTAGAATTTCATATAAATGGAATCAAACACTAGAGACCAAACACTAAAGACTCCTTTTTATGGAAGGCTTCTTTCACTCAGTTTTTTAGTTTTACATGTTGCATGTATTGGTAATTTTATCCTTGATATCGCTAAGTAGCTTTCCATTGTATCCCACTGTTTCTGTATCCATTTTGCTATTGATGGGGACACATAGGTTTTATAAGTGTTTGTCAACATATATTTCAATTTCTCTTGTGTAAATAACTGTGAGTAGTACTGCTGAGTCAAATAAGGATGTATTTAGTTTTGTAAGAAATTCTAGAGAGGTGCCTGGGTGGCAGGTAAGCATCCAACTCTTGATTTCAGCTCAGGTCTTGATCTCAGGGTCATTGAGTTCAAGACTTGTTTTGGGCTCTACGCTGGGCATGGATGGAAACTACTTTAAAAAAAGAAAGAAAGAAAGAAAAAACAATGCTAGAGCTTTCCAAACTGGTTATATCATTTTACAGTCCTACCAAAACTGAGAGCTCTAAATTGCTCGTGGGAAGATTTTTGACATTGAATTATAACTTTTTTATAGACACAGGGCTATTCAGATTTTGGTTCATCAGGTGTCAGTTGTTTTTTTTTTTTAATAGACTTATTTATTTGCCAGAGGGAGTGAGAGAGAGAGAGACAAAGAGAGAGAGCGTGAGAGAGCACAAACAGGGGGAGGGGTAGAGGGAGAGGGAGAAACAGACTCCTGGCTGACCAGGGAGCCCAATGTGGGGCTTGATCCCAGGACCCTGAGATCATGACCTGAGCCAAAAGCAGATACTTAACCAACTGAGCCACCTAGGTGCCCACAGGTGTCAGTTTTAATGAGTTGTATTTTTCAAAGCATTTCTAGAATTCATCTAAGTTGTTGAGTTTTTTTGGCATAAAGTTATTCCTAATATTCCCTTATTAATTTTTAATGTCTATAGGATTGATAACACCTCTTTTATTCTGGTTCTTGGTAATGAGTGCTCTCTATATATCTAATCAATTTTATTGCTCTGTTAAAAGACAAAAAAAAATCTGGATTTATGGTTTTTCTCTACTTTTTGTCTATTTTCCAGTTTATTGATTTCTGCTCTTGTGTTTTCATCTTTCATAATTGAGTTTTTATTGGTTGTTCTAAGAATCAGTAGAGACATTGCTACACAATTCTTAAAGTACATGCTGAAAATCTTAAAAATCACATAGTTGTGACTCTTTTCTAAAAGTTGTTCCAGTGACCTTCCAGTTAAAAAAAATTTTTTTTAAAGATTTTATTTATTTATTTGACAGAGAGAAACACAGCTAGAGAAGGAACACAAGCAGGGGGAGTGAGAGAGGGAGAAGCAGGCTTCCCGCCAGGTGAGGAGCTCGATCCTGGGACTCTGGAATCATGACCTGAGCCAAAGGCAGACGCTTCACAACTGAGCCACCAATCTTCCCCTTTAAAATCTGAAGGCAGGGGTGCCTGGGTGGCTCAGTTGGTTAAGCCACAGCCTTTGGCTCAGGTTATGATCCCAGAGTCTGGGTATCCAGTCCTCCCTCCCAGCTCCGCAGGGAGTATGCTTTTCCCTCTGACCTTTTCCCCTCTCATGCTCTCTCTCACTCTCTCTCTCTCAAATGAATAAAATATTTTTAAAAAATAAAATAAAATAGGGATGCCTGGGTGGCTCAGTTGGTTAAGCGCCTGCCTTCGGCTCAGGTCATGATCCTGGAGACCCGGGATCGAGTCCCACATCGGGCTCTCTGCTCAGCGGGAAGTCTGCTTCTCCCTCTCTCACTCCCCCTGCTTGTGTTCCCTCTCTGGCTGTGTTTCTCTCTGTCAAATAAATAAAAATCTTAAAAAAATAATAAAAAAATAATAAAATAAAATAAAATAAAACTTGAAGGGAAATTTTCCTTAACAGTATGTCAAGTACCAGTATCTCCAAATGTTGATACACTATCATATGTTAAGTCACATGAATTCATAATTTAGTATCACATACACTATATACTCAAATTTTCAATCTCGCACAGCACATTAACAAGTTACTAGGAAAACTGGACTACCAAGATGTTACAGAGTGCACAAAATTCTGACAGGGAGAGCTAATATCAAGGAATGCTTTTCTTTAGGAAACAATTCTACCAAAAACAACATGGAAATAGAAGTAATTTAAAATGTTCAAGGGATGGACGCCTGGGTGGCTCAGTTGGTTAAGCGACTGCCTTCAGCTCAGGTCATGATCCCAGAGACCCGGGATCGAGCCCCACATCGGGCTCCCTGCTCAGCGGGAAGCCTGCTTCTCCCTCTCTCACTCCCCCTGCTTGTGTTCCCTCTCTGGCTGTGTTTCTCTCTGTCAAATAAATAAAATCTTTAAAAAAATAAAATAAAATAAAATGTTCAAGACATATTAAATGACGACTGACTCCAAATTGCCATTTAGTATGCTTGGTATTATAGGATATAAAAACTACCCCACTACCCCATCGTGGAATGTTGAGCTGACACACAACATACAGTCAAAGTCTCCCATATTCAGTATCTACTATTCTCTGGTTGAACCAAAGAATAAACAATCAACAAATGATTCTGCCTCTTATAAAAAAAGCATTTACACTTAAAAAATGGGATGAGGTGGGAATTCCTCTTTCTTAAATATGTTTATAGAGCTATTAAAAAGCTTGGATTTAAGAAATAGTCAATAAAAATATTTCTCTGGATTGTACAAGAAGGGAGACAGGGACCACTGATAAGACATGTATATGATAGTAATCAGACGGCTTCTTTCTCGCCTGCTTCATGAGAGGCTGGATGCTCCTCATTTTTGGTTTCTGTTTTCTGCACGTAAGTCTTCTTTCATTTCTTTGTTAGCCACTTCAGCCTCTCTTTGCTTTGCTCTCCTTTTCCCATCTGTTGGCACTTTTTGTCTAAAGATTTATCCTCTCCTGCTGCCTTTTTTTGGCTTCGTTTCCACTTTTGCAGGAGCAGGTTTACCTGACAACCTCAACGACCTTCTCTTGGGCTCCTCTTTTGTTGCCCCCTCACAGGAGTGGACCTTCCTCTTGGGCATCATGGTGGGGAGTGGGCGAGTGCCCAGTGCCTGTGCCTGTGGGGCCAGATGTGTGCAAAGCCTTCCTGAAGCTGGGCAGCCTGGCTGCTGCCACTCCTCCCACTGCTCTTATCTTTGTCATGTCCTTGTTACTTATTTTGGATATTTATTTATTTAAGATTTTATTTATTTATTTGACAGAGAGAGAGAGAGAGACTTTGAGAGAGGGAATACAAGCAGGGGGAGTGAAAGAGGGAGAAGCAGGCTTTCTGCTGAGCAGGGAGCCCCATGCAGGGCTGACTCCCAGGACCTGGAATCATGACCTGAGCCGAAGACAGTTGCTTAACAACTGAGCCACGCAGGCGCCCTGGATATTTTTCTTAAGAGGAAACCTTCAGTCACTTTCTTATCTGATATGGTAGCCAATAACCACATTTGGGTATCTAAATTTAAATTAATCTAAATTAAATTAATTAAAAATTAACGCCATATATGATTAGTGGCTATCAGACTTGATAACACAGATACAGAACATTTCTATTGCCACAGAAAGTTCTATTGTAGAGTGCATTTAAGGCTTCTTTTTTTGGAGGGCCTGGGTGGCTCAGTTGGTTAAGCCTCCAACTCTTGATTTTGTTTTAAGTCATTATCTCAGGGTCATGGGATCAAGTCCCTGGCTGGGTTCAGTGCTATCAGCACAGAATCTGCTTTGGATCCTCTTTCTCTTTCTTCCTCTGCCCCTCCTCTCACTCTCTTAAGTAAATAAATAAGATCTTTAAAAAAATACCTCTTTATAAACATGTAAAGCTCTAAAATTTCCTCCAAGTACTGCTTTAGCTGCACAACCTATAAATTTTGATGTTATATTTTCATTATCATTTAGTTAAAGGTATTCTGAATACTCTTGTGATTTCTTCTTCACAGATTATTTACAAGTATGTTCCTGAATTTCCAAATATTTGAAGTTTCCCAAGATATATTTCTGTTATTGATTTCTAATTTAATTCCAGTGTAGTTAGAGGATATACTACATTCGCTACATATTCCAAATTTTTTAACTTTATTGAGACTTGTTTTATGGTCCAGCATTTTGATCAATGTGGTAACCATGCTATGTGCCATTGAAAAGAATGTGTATCCTGTTGTTGTTGAATGTAGTATTCTACAAACGTCAATCTGGCTTATGTCTTCATCTATGGTTTTTACTGATTTTTTTTTTGGTGTAATTGATCTATCAATTGGCTGACAGTGGGAAAATCTCCAACTCTGATTGAGGTATTTTTTGTTTCTCCCTTTAATTCTGTGAATTGGTATATAAGTTGCTGCCTGGCAACTTTCAGCTGGCTAATATGAAAAAGAACTTTGACTAAAAGATTTAACAAAGAAGGTTCTGGTATCTCATTAATATGTTGAAATATACAGTGAACTATGCTGCTTATTTGGTTGTTAATAGTTTACTAAGACCCTAAAAATAACTGTTTCCTCTGAAAGTTTTCAAGTCTTATGTCTTTATCTACTTATAGATATATTTTTCAAATTTGCTAATCGGAACTAATTACAGGAAGGAGCAGTTTGCACTTCAAATGTTCTTTTAAAAGTGTGCTTTTGGTTCCACCTCTGTTATGGCCAAGTTAGCTCCTACTGGACCAATTCTCCAGTACACTCAGACAAAAAAGCTGTACACTCAGACAAAATATAAAAACAATTGCCCGAAGGCACTATAGAAAGACAAAAAAAAAAAAAAAAAAAAAAAAAAAAAAAAAAAAAAAAAAAAAAAAAAAAAAAAAGGGAGATTCTGCAGGAGGGCTGAGATGTGGGAGAAAGGAAAAGACATAGATATGTTTCTCAATATTATGCCAGAAAAAGAAAGCCTCAAATTCTGTATAAAAACTCCATCCAAATCTCCTGAGACATGCATGCATGGAGCAGAGTCTAAGCAACCTAGCTAAGGATAAAATAACTGAGCCAAGAATTGAGATGCTTAGCCCAATGGCCAAGGTTTGTGGTTTTAGTTCAACCAAAGTAATTGCTAGCTAAGGCAAAAACCAAAATAAACAATAACTACCCCCCCAACCAAAACCTCTTCAGAAGAATATAATGGAATCCAGAGTCTCCACAATGTAGTAGTACAACATTTAAAATACAATCTGAAATTCTTAAACATACACAGAAATAGGAAAATGCAGCCCACCCTCAAGAAAAAAGACAATCAATACTAATCCCAAGATAACCCAGATGTTGCAAGTAGCAGATAAGGATTTTAAAGCAGCTATTACAATCATGCTCAGTGGCATAAAGGAATATATGAAATATACAGAAAATCTTGGCAGAGAAGTAGAGACGATAAAAGAGAATCAATTGGAAGTTGTATAATTAAAAAATACTACATAGAAAATATTTTTAAAAATCATTGGTGAACTTAATAGAATGGAATGGGTATTGGAAAGTGTCAGTGATCTTGAAGATAGATCAATGGAAATTACCCAATCTGAAGAACAGAGAGAAACAAAAGATTGAAAAAAAAAAAAACCCATCAGACTTGTAGGACAATATCAAAAAGTCTATTATAGTAGCCAACAGACACATGAAAATATGCTCAACATCACTTATCATTAGGGAAATGCAAATCAAAACTACAATGAGATGTCCTTCACACCTGTCAGAATGGCTAAAATCAAAATACAAAAACAAGTGTTGGCGAAGATGTGAAGAAAAAGGAAACTCTTGTGCTGCTGATGAGAATGCAAACTGTTGCACCCACTATAGAAAACAGTATGGAGGCACCTCAAGAGGTTAAAAATAGAATTACCCTGTAATCCAGTAATCATACTACTGGATGCCTGTCTACCCGAGAAATACAAAAACATGAATTCAAAGGAATACAAGCACCCCTATGTTTTTAACAGCGTTATTTACAATAGCCAAATTTTAGATGCAGCTCAAGTGTCCATCAATAGATGAATGAATACAGAAGAGGTATTCAATAGAATACAATAGAATATTATTCAACCATAAAAAAGAATGAAATCTTGTCCTTTGCAATGATATGGATGGAGCAAGAGAATATAATGTTAAGTGAAATAAGCCAGTCAGAGAAACACAAATACCATATGATTTCACTCATATGTGGAATTTAAGAAACAAAACAAATGAGCAAAAGAAGAAGGAGAGAGAGAGAGAGAGAGAGATATTATTTTGAAGAAATAATGGCTGAAAGTTCTCCAAATCTAGTATAAAACCTAAATTTACAGATTTAAGAAGTTCAATGAACTCTAAGCAGGATAAATAAAATCAAAAATAAAGATAGGAAAATCTTGAAAGCAACCAGAGAAAAAGGATAAATTACATAAAGTCAACAATAACCAACAACAGTGACCACTGACTTCTTATCAGAAACCAAGGAAGCAGAAGATGGTAAAACAGTATCTGGAAAAAAAAAATCCTCAACCCAGAATTCTATATCCAGTGAAAATATCCTTCAGGAATGAAGGTGAAGTAAATATACAGTGTATTTGTCATACCCTTCACCCAAAGCTTTCTGTTTTACCCTAAAAGTTGGTTAGCTATGCAGCAGTTTGCACATCATTTCATAGAAATTTTAAAACAGGGTGCCTGGGTGGCTCAGTTGGTTAAGCCACTGCCTTCAGCTCAGGTCATGATCCCGTCCCACATCGGGCTCCTAGCTCTGCAGGGAGTCTGCTTCTCCCTCTGACCTTCTCCCCACTCATGCTCTCTCTCTCTCAATAAATAAAATCTAAAAAAAAAATCATTTTTTAAAAAAGAAATTTTAAAACATGTATTTTAAAATGAACAGTAATTTTTAAAAAATCATGTGAACTGGGCAAGGAAGGATCAACAAAACAACCTGTCCTCGGTTTTTCCTTTAATGGTAATAGTGGGTAAGAAGTTATTTCTATGTAATCTAAGTCTGGGAATCATTTACATTCCACCAAGATTTCCTGGTCTCAACAGCCTCTTCTCCTCCCTCCTTTCCCACAAGTATGCCACTGGGAAAGGGAGGAATAGTTCAATTTATGCCTCTTAACATTATTCAGACCTAGAGACAGAATGCAGAATCATTAAAAGCTCACCTACTAAGAGTTCAAAATGACGGGTGGGCAAGATATGATGCACAAGAAAAGAAAACAGGCCAAGGTTGCCTGAAAGGACACATTCAAGTTGGAGAATTAACTGCGAAAGGTTGAGATTGAGTCAATATTTGCATTAGAAATCTCAACCTGAATTAACATGTTTGTTCGACTTGTTAGTCCAGAAACAGTTCTCAAGAGAGCTCTGGAAGCGTGACCTTCTGCACATCTGCTCTTTTATGATTTCTCTTAATACTTTTTAAAGCTGTTGCTAAGCGTTAATTTTTGTTCAAAGCAGGATTCCCAAACAACCTGTTAGCAACATAGAGATTCCCTTCATACTCGCCTTCCTTAAACCTAGAAGCAGACTGTTTTCCAACTGTCAACATCCCAAGCTGACTGCCAAACACAGTTATTAACCAGCCTCTGACATCTAAACAGCTGTGTGCTGTCCTGCTAGAGGACAGCCTCACCCAGACAGTGACTCTCCAAAGGTCAGCTGTGTCCTGCAGCAGGAAGTCCACGCCACGGTTGGTGGCACATGCCAGCACAACGGAACAGTCTCTGTTTGTCCCAATTCCCTTTCCTCCCTTTTGGCTAATCTTCACTGATCGTAAATGTTCAGCTCGCCTTGCACAGGAAGCGGGGGCCTTAAACTGCATCCTGCTCGCTCATTTCAGTTCTTGCTCTTACACAAATTCTTTTCACTGAAGATCATCTTAGAGTTGTCACTGAAAACGGTGCTGATGACAGAGGGACCAGAAGGCACATCGAAAACACTTGTCTCCAAAGCAAGCACATTTAAAAATATCATCAGGTACTGTTTTGGTGTTTTTCCAATATCCCCGCCCTCTACTCCCATAAGGATCATCCCTCCTGGTTACTAGGTAGGGAAGGTGCTGTTCTTCAGAGCATTTACATGAACTGCCCATGGTCACATGGCTTTGGAAGGACACCAGGAGACTACACAGTTCTCTTTAACAAGTCCAAGGGTCTTTCTACTCTGGCAACCTTCAAGAATATAAACACCCTTCAAAATTCCAACAAGATAAAACAAAAACAAAAATTAAAAAAAACCCTGTCATATTGATGGGAGGTAGGTGGAAAGCTGATTTAAAAATTTACCTGGAGGGCACCTGGGTGGCTCAGTTGGTTAAGCGACTGCCTTCGGCTCAGGTCATGATCCCGGAGATCTGGGATCGAGCCCCACATTGGGCTCCCTGCTCGGCGGGAAGCCTGCTTCTCCCTCTCTCACTCCCGCTTCTTGTGTTCCCTCTCTAGCTGTGTTTCTCTCTGTCAAATAAATAAAATCTTTAAAAAATAAATAAAAAATAAAAAAATAAAAATTTACCTGGAGTAGATGCATAGGAAGAACTAATGTCATTTCAATAATAATAATGTAGGACTGTTTTTGCAGATATAAAAAAAACCCATGTGTTATAAGGCTAAGGCATGAAACTGTGGTATTTGTTTACCCACACAGTGACTGGCTGATAGGAAGCTGTCAATAAATATTAGCTATAATTATTATAATATGCTAAATAGATTACATACTATCTTACTTAGCTCTTTTTTCATGGGGACATTCTGAGGACAATTTTATTCCCTTATTCCATATGAGGAAACTGAGGCATAGAGTTTAAGTACCTTGCTACAGGTCACTAAATATGGACTATCTGGAATCCAAACTAAGGCTGTCTGATTTCAGAGTTAAATATGTTATTGTATCAAGAATATTAACATCAAAAGTCTGGAAGAATCTAAATGTCCATCAACAGGGGGCTTAGATAAATGAAGGTGCATCCTTATAAAGAATATTTCTGAGAATGAGATAAATCTATATAATATGAAAACATGTCTATAATATATGTCAACAGAAAAAACAAGGTGCATTGCATAGATTAGATCTCATTTTTGTTGAACAATAATCATATATGTGAGTCGTGGCTGTTTGCAAAGATACATGTATATATATATATGCTGTATATGTGTATGTACATATATATGTCTATGGTTGTATATACATACATATATACCTTTTTCCCTATGAATGGGATTAGGGTGGAAGAAATCCTTTTCTAACATACCTCTGTATTGTTTCAATCTGTTAGAAACATGTATTAGTTCTGTAATAAACCAGTAAGATTTTTTAAAAAATGGCTCACTACCTAAAAAATGAAAGGTGCTCTTTTCTTTTTTTATTTTCTTTTTTATTTTTTTTTAAAGATTTTATTTATTTATTTGACAGAGAGAAACACAGCGAGAAAGGGAACACAAGCAGGGGGAGTGAGAGAGGGAGAAGCAGGCTTCCTGCTGAGCAGGGAGCCCGATGTAGGGCTCGATCCTGGGTCTCCGGGATCATGACCTGAGTCGAAGGCAGTTGTGGAACCAACTGAGCCACCCAGGTGCCCCAAGGTGTTCTTTTCAAAGGAAAACACTTCCATAAACAGGTAAAAACCTTGGCTAACAAAGTGCAAGGGATCCTCCAGCCAGGAGTTTGGTACAGTTGACTTCCAATGTAAAATTACCGGTACTCCAAGACTGCAAGAAAGGACAGGCTGGCCTTTAACGCAGACCCATGTACACAAACAGCTGTGTCCTAGCTTACAGCTGGCCTGGTGCCCGGCACACACCTGTGTGTAGGAGTAAAAAGGCTCTTTCCTGTGCAGTCACTTCATTCAGCCAGTGCCAGTCATCAGGAGTAGAGTATAGAGGATTGAATGGCTGCTTCAATATGGCCACAGTCTGGGTGGTCCAATTCTAAGAGATTCGGTGAGATGGGAATTCATCTGGACTGGGATAGGTCCCAGATTTATAATAAGTCACCCCCAGTGAGCAGTGGTGATACTGGAGAGAAGATTATCCCTGGGAGGGAAATCTGGTCCAGTCTATGTTTTCTAGGTGGACTGAGTTGGCCATCCCCAGGTTGGGCCTGCCTGGAACCCTTAGTACCGCTCCCCAACTCCAACCTAGGCAGTGGTGAAAACAGGACAGCCTGGTGTTCCCACTGGTTAACTCTACTCCCTGGGGCTGGCCTTGAGACACACCGAGTCACACCAATAGGCTTCACGTGGTGAAAAAGTGGAATCATCATCTGATGCAAGATCCAGCTGGATGCATTTTGGATAGAATTTCCCTGAAGCTGTCTCAACAGCAAAGTGCCAAATTGCTTTCTAAATTCAGCTCTGAAGGAGATTTTCCCCTTCCTTCCTTCCTCCCTCCCTTCCGTCCATCCTTCCTTCCTCCCCTCCCTCCCTCCCTAGCTGTTAAGAGGCATACATTCCTGCTCTTACAACCTCACCTGAAATTTGGATGACTGGAAAAGGAGAAAGCCTAGGCACCTGCCAGGGGACAGGAAGAATATCCTGTGACAAGGAACCTGGACACAGACAGCCTAGATCCAATCAAGACTTTGCGTGCTGTCATCTACCACACAGGTGATGCCTCTGCTGGCAGAAGCTTGTTGAACAATCAAGCTTGAATTTCCCACTAATGGCTAAACTTTGGGCCTTTATTTTTTTTAATAATTTTCATTTTTATCAGAGCAGACCAAATCACATGGTTTAAATCAAATTTCTTTTTTAAGATTTGATTTATTTTTTTGACAGAGAGAGACAGCAGTGAGAGGGAACACATGCAGGGGGAGTGAGAGAGGGAGAAGCAGGCCTTCCATCGAGCAGGGAGCCTGATGCGGGGCTTGATCCTAGGATCATGACCTGAGCTGAAGGCAGACATTTAATGACTGAGCCACCCAGGCGCCCCTTAAATCAAATTTCTGAAAAATACTGAATTAAAAAAACAGCAGGAAAACACTGAGGCAAACACTTTCAACACTTTGTTTTTTTAAAAACCAAGTAATATGTTAATATTGCCATTTCTTGGTTTATCTATTTATCTAGTAATTTTGTTATAATAATTTAGATTTCAGTTCTTTTACATTATAACGAGAAAGAACTTTTCACTGAAAAGCCAAGAAGTTTACTCTTTTTTTTTCCTGAGTACCATTTTTTCCTTATAGTCAACATTTCCCTTTTTATTTCATTTGTTTAATCTTCTATGCACTTTCATTCAAATTCTTCTAAATACCCTGCCTGAATTATCAATAAATACTATTTTCCAAATGGCCAAATAGGTCAGATAATCTGTGAATTCCAAAACAGCTGAGCCTATCTTATACACATTGGGCTTCTCTGCCCTGTTTTCTTGTGTTGGTTCCCTGCCTTCTGGATTCTGTTTCTTTTGTCTTTTTTATTTAGTTCCTCATTTTGCTGAAGTATTTAGTCTGGTTGTTTCCTAAAAAAGGATGGTCAGGAAGCAAAGTTTTGAGTGCTTGCAGATTGAAAGATGTCTTTGTTCTCTCTTTGTATTCGGTTGAAAGTTCAGCTGAGTATAAAACTCTAAATGGAAAATTTCCCTCAGGGTTTTTGTTGACTTTATTCCATTGTCTTCCAGCTTCCAGTACTGATGATGTTAAAGACTCTGCTAGCATTCTGATTTTCATTCATTTGTTTATAACAAGTTTTCCCCCTCCAAAATTTTATAATTTGCTCTTTCTAGAGTTTTGAATGTTGATGACAATACATGTGGATATGGGTCATTTTTTTCATTTGTTGTATTTTTCTTCTTAAGATTTTATTTTTTAAGTCATCTCTACACCTAAAGTGGGGCTCGAACTCGCAACCCTGAGATCAAAAGTTGCATGCTCCACTGACTGAGCCGGTCAGGCACCCCTCATTCATTGTGTGTTTTAATCTAGAGCGCCTTCAACTTGGTCTTTGGTTCTGAAATTTCTCTTGTATTTTTTCTTGGATAATTTCTTTCTCTCTATTTCTGTATTCCTTCTCCTTGGAATTCCTATTAATTAGACATTAAAAACTCCTGGATGTGCCATTAAAATTTTTAAAATATTATTCTTTCCCTGTTTCTCTCTTCATCTTTTCAGTTTACCTTTTGGAAACTCCCTAATTTTGTTTTCCAGTTCTTCTGTCATACTTAACAAGTGTTTAAGTTAGTTACATTTAAAAAAAAAGAGTTTATTTATTTATTTGAAAGAGAATGAGCAAGAAAGCCCACACACAGAGGGAGAGGAAGAAGAAGACTTCTTGTGAGCAGAGAGCCCGATGTGGGGCTCGATCCCAGGACCCAGAGATGATGACCTGAGCAGAAGGCAGATGCTTAACCAACTGAACCACCCAGGAGCTCCTAGGTTAGTTACAGTTTATTCTTCCAATATCTCCTTCTTGTTCTCAAATATGCTAATTCACTTTTTAAAAAATTTATTATGAAAAATTTCAAACTGGTATTTACTTATTTTTTAAGATTTTATTTATTTGACAGAGAGAAACACAGTTAGAGAGGGAACACAAGCAGGGGCAGTGAGAGAGGGAGAAGCAGGCTTCCCGCCGGGCAGGGAGCCCGATGTGGGGCTCGATCCCGGGTCTCCGGTATCATGATCTGAGCCCAAGGCAGTCGCTTAATCAACTGAGCCACCCAGGCGCCCCAAACTGGTATTTAAAATAACAACTTACACATGTGTGCTCACTGAGACTGTGCAGTCATCATCCTTCCTTTACCTGTGGTCCATCCTTGCACGGGGGTAGCACATGAATAAATAAAAGTGACAACTAGCTAAGGCCTCCTGGCTGCTGCCCACCACCCAGCCATCAAACTAGCATTCTGATCCCCCACACTACCTGGATAGGTCACAATAAAAAAATATATACTCACCTCAAATTCTGCTTTCATTTATAAATATTTAAAAATTATCTACTTTAAAAGACCCTGAGGTAAGACAACAAACTTTTCCTGGGTCTCACACCATGACAGCTTCTTGCTAAGGCAAATGAAGGCCTACCAAGGGCAGAGGCAGAGTCAAGGCGTTCAGCCTGGCCTGGCCCACAGCAGCTCCCACTGGCACCCTCCCTGTCTGTGGATCTAAAGGTCCCTGGTTTGAGCATCATCTCCAAAACATATGGGCAATAAATGAACTATTCTGGCTCCTCCTGTGAGACGAGAATGATGCTTGGCCTAAAGATGGTTCCCGAAACAAACTGGTTTCCTAGTCTCTAGAAGCTTGAGCCTGAGGTTGTGACCAACACCAAGCAATCTAGTTAATCGGCCAGTCCTCTTTTAGAGAGTATCACACAACTCAGAGTAGTCCAAGAAGTATTTTGGTAGCACAGGAGATCACTTAGTAGGTGCTCATGGACTAACACCTCCTACCCACCAAAAGCAATAAGCCGCTGGAACTTGCGTCTCAGCACTCTTCTAGGGCTCTCTTGTGCTTGGTATCTGAAGGACAGCACTGCTGTGTCTGAAGCCCCAAGAAAGGTTAACTGGGCATGATGACCGGAGCAAGGTGATGCTTCAGCAACCCCCTCAGTTGAGTGTTTTTACACAAAAGTTTGGAAAACATAAAATTTCAGAGATCGATTCAGCTTTCTATCACTTTAGAGACTAAGGCAATCTCACTTTGAGCTTAAAAACATTACCAAGGAGTGAGAAAACACTGGCAATATGGCTTGTATGAAAAAAAATTTCATACCTCCCATTGGTGTTAGCCTGATAGTAAATGTCGAGAGATGTTTTTCCTGTTGTCAGGCCAACATGTGCCGTAACGGGCATGCATGGATCGCCCGGACTCAAACTTACGGAGCCTTAACTGCTGCCACATCTGTCATCTCTCACACCCTTCACTCCAGCACTAACACATCTTTTCAAAGCACCTTCTCCCCCACCTTGGGCTCTGCTCATCTGCGTGGTTACAGCCTGTTATGTAACTGTCACTTCTCAAGAACCAAAATGCTAAACTGCTGTGTATTTCTTAAATTATGCAAGGCTTGACCTTCTTGCTAGGAAATACCTGGCATATTTTCTTGTCTTCAGAGGTCCAGGGAGCCTTTTGAAGAGCAATTCCTACCTTATTAATCCTTTCTCTGATGCATGCTCAGGCAACAGGGAGAGAATTGATAACTCTCAGACCGATAACTGGGTGGGGCCACTGAGTCGCACCTTCAGTGTCTCAGGATTTCATCAGTTTCCGTGAAACAATGATATTAACTGCAGTCACTTACTGAAAACTCACTACGTGCCCAACATTGCTTCTAGTCCTTTACATGACTGGTTTGTTATCCTTGTAACCATCCTCTGAGGTAAGAATTACTTTTACTTTTATAACATGATTGCTTTTTAGCGTTTTTATTCTCACTTTCTAGATGAGAAAACAGAGGCCAAAGAATGTCAGAGGTCATGCTGCCGGAAATGGTGGAATTGAGATACAAACCCCGGGAGGCAGTATGCCTGGAGCTTTGCCCTAATTACTGCACAGACTGCCTCCCGCCTTGGCAGACTGGCCCAGGACGCCAAGGGCTGGGATTTACAGACCTCAAGGTGCACGTGTGCGTTTGGTTGACTTGGGTGCCCTGCGGCACAGACAGCTGGCAGGCAGCAGAGGCTGGACACCCGCACGTTACAAGGTGCTCAGAAACACTTCAGCAAGTGGGCTGTTTCCAACAAGAATTCCTCTACACTCAGTATACTTTTTGCCAAGGTGTGCCTAAAAGTACTGTGGAAAATAATTTGGCTCCTGGGGCCAAATGGCCAAGCATGTCAAGGGACGGCAGCAACTGGGGCTCAGGCCAGTTTGAGCCTGAGAACAGGTATGCAGCCTAAGCACAGAGCTGTGGCTGGTACATTCTGGATGGGAATCTGGGTTAACTCAAACCTGCTCCTAACATGGGAAGCTTCAGAAAAGCTTAAGATTGTTTACAGGGGCAATATCAGGGAGTTCAAAACAGAAAGACACAAATTCTATTTCTCAAAGGGTGATCTGAGGATCATCTATAATCAGGGTCATGTGGAAGCTCTTTGTTTGTTTGTTTTGTTTGTTTAATGAGAAAACTCAAGTTCTATTCTACCCTTATTGAGTCAGAGAAGAGTTTCCCCCTACTGGGCTTAGAAGTCTGGAATTTTAGAAATTTCCCCAGGTAATTATTATTTTTTTTCTTTTTAAGATGTTATTTATTTATTTGACAGAAAGAGAGAGAGTGAGCACAGCAGGGGGAGCAGCAGAGGGAGAAGGAGAAGCAGGCTTTCTGATGAGTATGGAGCCCGATGTGGGGTTCTATCCCAGAACCCTGGGTTCATGACCTGAGCTGAAGGCAGCCGCTTAATGACTGAGCTACCTAGGTGCCCCTCCCCAGGTAATTCTAATGTACTCTAAAAACTGATAATTATTGCTTTAGGTCCCTGGGGCTTCACATCCAGGTATCACAAAAAGTCTGTATTTTAAAAGCAAATTTCTTTTCAACATGTAGCATTTAGGTCTGAGAATCAGGGTTCTAGTCTCAGCTTTATTAACAGCCTGCTGGTTGACTATGGGGATGTCCCTTGGCCTCTCTGAATCTTAGGCTCCTCATCAGTAAGATCAGGGGAGTAGGTTCCTCCTGGCTCTAAACCCTGTACTTCCACCTAAGTGTACCCAAGTATACTCGGCACACCTAAGTGCTTACTGAAATGCAACAGATGAGGTCCTAAAACGGTCAGTCAGATGAGTGCCTAGGAGGCCAAACATCAGTCATTATGGGCTCAGTAGAGCACCAGGCCCTTCACAGGGGGTGATTTTGGAATGGGGTGGTTATCCTAACAGGGGCATCACAGTGAGGGGACAGAGAACCAGATGTGAGGATGTGGGAAGGTGAGCTGGGAGGGAAATTAAGCATGTCTAAGAAAAGGGAAATACCTGGAAATGAGCGTGGGGAAATAAGATGGCTCCATGTTAGAGAAGCCCTTGAGAGTCAAGGGAGGGGATGTAGTATATGATGGAACCTACCAAGAGAAGCGACAATGGAAAGTGGCATTAGTGGAAAATGACTGTGTTGGCTTATGCAGGATGGGAAGGGTGGGAGAAGAGCTGGGGCAGGCCCGGGGACTCAGCTAGGGAGAGAGATTTATGACTCAGAGGACAGGCTTATCCTAGAGACGATGTGGCCTTGACCGGGATCTATGGCAGTAGAACAGGAGGGGAAGGACATGTCAGTGGGAAAATCTCCAAGCCCTGGGATTGTGGGTAGTTCTTATGGTTTTTTGTTTACTTGTTTTTGCTTTTTGCTTATCTGTAGTTTCTGTTCTCTCTGTAGTGAGCAGCTATTGCTCTGTGCTAAGAAAAAGAAACATACAGTTCAGCATTTCCTCTGGGAGCCTAGCACACAAAGCTCCACCCCTCTGCAGCTCAGCCCTTCCTCTCCGCAGCATGTTCCTCCTTAGAACCCCCTTTCTCATATTGTTTGCCCACTCATCTGCACCCCTTTGTCCCTGCCCCCTTGTCCCTTTGCTAAGAGGCTTCAGTGGAGAATTTCTTCTTTTCTGGACAATTCCTCCTACCAGTTTCCTGCATTACAGACCTGGCTTTGCCCAGCAGCCTCAAGGACAGGCCTCCTGGATCCCAGCATCGTGGGCCTTAGGAGGGCAAGTCAGTAAACTCCTTTCTCTCTTGCAGTGACTCCAGACTAGGGCTCTCCAGGCTTCCTTCATCAAGCCTTCTCTGAGGAGTCAGCCTTCTTTCATATCCTCGAAACCAATCTCTCAGTACCTGCCTCAAAACCTTCTTCTCCAGAGTTCCCATCACCATCCGGGGAAATGTTCCCATCCACCAAGAAGACCACTGAAACTCCCGGCATCACAACCTGACCCTCCCAACTTCTACAACCATTGCTAATACTCTATGGCTACCTAGCTAGCCCTGTGTCTCCTGGAACATGTCAAAGTCTGAAACCCCACTTTGACCAGAATTACCCATCCTCTGGCTTCTTGGATGTCCATATTCCAACTCAATATCTATCCCTTAGCACTTCTCTCTAATTCACTTTCCTCCCAAGCATCCTGGATTCCAAGGCCAATTATTTAAGTTGTCCTCATCAGTATCCTGAATTCTGTCATCCTCCGAAGCTCTGCTAAACCTGCTGTACCACCCTAAAACGTGACACCAGCTGTGCATTCTGCTAGAGAAAATACCACTGGGTCCTCTCAAAAGTTTCAGTAGGCCCCCAGTCAGCTCAACTGCCCACACACCCCACATCCCTCTCAGAGGGCCAACTTTATGAGAGAACTAGCTGCCTCCAGACCCCGGGTCCACTTTCATTTCCCACTCTTGGCAAATGGTCTTACCTCCGATTTCACTAAGAAATCGGCAGCCATGAGTTGTGAACATTCTCCTCTCCCTTCTCTTTGGCTCTGAGCTTCTTCATCTCTCCAGTTATCCTGCCCCTTTAAGGCTACCTTCTCTGTCTGAATCCAGGCCTCCTGTCTTTCTAAGGGATTTACTCAACTGACTGTCCCTTCTTTCTTATAGCTTCAAGATTTCCTTCCTTCCTGGCTATTCTCCATCAGGCAAGAAAAATGCTTTGACACTCCCCTCCCCAGCCACCCTCTCATCTTGTGACTGCCAAGCTCTTTAGAAAGTTTTGCTATTTTTGTAGAAATGATGCATGTTCATGCAAACATTTTAAACAATACAGAAGAGCAAAAAGAAAATAACTATTATCCAACATTCTACCACACATAGATAACTACTGTTAAAAATTTGGTGGCTGGGGCTCCTAGGTGGCTCAGTCCATTAAATGTTTGGCTCTTGATTTTGGCTCAGGCCATAATCTCAGGGTTGTGGGATTGAGCCCCAAATGGGGAATCTGCACTCGGTGGGGAGTCTGCTTCTCCCTTTTCCTCTCCTCTGCTCCCCCACTCATGTACTTGCACACTCTCTCTCAAATAAATAAATCTTTAAAAAAAAGAAATTTGGTAACTATACTTCCAAATGATTTTCTTTGTATACCTTCACATATAGACGTATGTATTAACATAGAAGAGACCACACTGTACATGCTCTTCTGAGACTTGTTTGGTTTTTTTTTAAAGATTTGTATTTATTTGTTTGTTTGTTTGTTTATTTGACAGAGAGAAACACAGCTAGAGAGGGAACACAAGCAGGGGAAATGAGAGAAGGAGAAGCAGGCTTCCTGCGGAGCAGAGAGCCCAATGTGGGGCTTGATCCCGGGACTCTGGGACCATGACCTGAGCCAAAGGCAATCGCTTAACCAACTGAGCCACCCAGGCACCCTGAGACTTGCTTTTTATAACCAATAGTATCCCCCTAGTTCTTTTCTATGTCAATGTCCTGTCCTAAGTTTTGTAACCATAAAAGTTATTCTGGTGAATGTAACTAACGGAATTACTTCCCTGTCCCCTATTGATTTGCTTCCAGGTGTTTTTCATTTGCTTGTTTGTTTTTGCTGCTATAAATAAGAGTGTTGATTATTTTTACATTTGTGAAATTATTTATGGCAAATTCCTTTTCAAAAATGTTGTTGGATAAAATATACTCACATTTTGTTTGATATACACTGCAAAAACAGTCTTCCAGAAAGATGATACTAATTTCAACTCCCACCACTAATTATCATTTCCCTAAACCCTTCCGAAGCCCGAGTTTTGTCCATGTTTAAAAATTTTACCTAATATCAAGAATGAAAAAGAGGACATACAGACATTAAGAAGAGGATAGTTTGAACAACATTCATTATTTTGAAAATGTAGATGAAATGGACAAATTTTTAGGAAAAAGAAACTTGTCAAGACTTTTAAGAGAAGAAATAGAATATCCAAATAGTCCTATATCTATTAAGTAAACTAAATCTACATTTAAAAATCTTTCTATACAGGAACTCCAGGCCTCCAAGGGATTCACTGATGTATACTACTCAATATTTAAAGAAAAGTAACACTAACCTTACACAAATTTTCCCAAAGAATAAAATCAATGTTTTTTGAGGCCAGCATAACCTTGATACCAAAACCTCACAAGGACATTGAAAGAAAAGAAAACACAGGCCAATCTCTTTTGGACATGATGATAAAGTTACAGGCACTGTTAATACTATAGTGGTTTTTTATTTTTTATTTCTAAATTTTTTTATTGTATTATGTTAGTCACCATAAAATACATCATTAGTTTTTGATGTAGTGTTCCAAGATTCATTGTTTATGTACAACACACCCAGTGTTCCCTTTCCAGTTATCTTTGTAACAGAGAAAACTGCTCAATTTCAGGTAGGGGTCAATGAAAATTAAGAATCTCTTTGGCTAACCAAATGGCTAGACTCCCTGAATTCTATTCATGGGCCACTTGGGGATCTGTGGACTCCAGGTTAAAAATCCCTTCACTGAAAACCAATGCTGGAAGCGGCCCAGGTTATTAAGGAACCAGAGCTCCAGTCCAAATGTTGATCCCATCAGTTCAAAGCCCTAGTGAGGGCCTCTGTGTGAGGGATGCCACAGGTCTTCAAACACTTTTTCATTTGATTTCTTTTAAGATGATGCCTTTTGATTTTGCATTTCACACATTTCTTTGTTCTCCTTCCAATATGATTTTACTTTGCTTAATATAAAGGACTTGACTAAACATTTCAATTCCTTTATTCCCGAAATAAATTCCCATGATAATGGGGTAGAATTGGCAAATCAAGCAAATCACCCCTTTGATGATACCCAAGCTATTTGACTACACGTTTGTTAACAGAACATTTTAAACCAACATAGACTTTTGTGGCCAGCACTCTACACAAAGCCAACCTGACTCCAGACCAAGCGCTCCAACACCCTTTGAAAGGTCACCTGAGAGAAACACAATAGGATTGGGGTGTCACCTGGCTTCAACCTGCATATCTGGCACAGCCTGGGTTAGCACTGAGATCACTTGAACCCCCTCTGGAAAGCTCAATGACCAAGTTTTTTGGATATCTTCCTGAGCAATCTCCCACTGGTTAAAGAACCAAATAAATTCAATAACTGTCTCTTTACCACTTCTTCTGAATTTACATCTATCTAAAGGAGGCAATAATTTTCAAAATTTATCTTAATACTCAACCAAAGTCCAGAATTAAAATTTTTAAATATGAATTATTTAAACATAAGAGAAGTAGAAGGAATAAATATAACAAATGACTACATATTAAGCTACCCAACTACCCAGGTCTAGGATCTCTTAAAATCTTGCCATATCTGTCTCAAAAACATAGTTCATTAAAAAAAACAAAACATTCAGTATACACCTAAAGGTACTTATATAGCCTTCCCCGATTCCATTCCTTTTCCTCCCTCTTGGGAAATAACCACTATTATGAATTTGTTCATCAATCCTAAGGATGTTCCTGCAGTTTTATAATATATGCATATATCTATACACTATAAACTATCTTTGCATGTTTTCAAATTTATGTATGGCATCATACTCTCTTACTGTGGGACTTGCTTTTTCATTCAGTGTTACATTTTAAAATTTTAGATGTGTTAACAGGTGTGACTCTAATTTATTCCTTTTGATTGCCATATATGATTTCACTGTTGGCTTCCTGGGGCACCTGGCTGGCTCAGGTGGTAGAGGATGCGACTCTTAAGGGTCAAGAGTTCAAGCCCCATGTTGGGCAGAAGAAGAAGAAGTGTCTTTCTTTTGTTTCCAGTAGTTTCTAGAAAATGAGCACCTCTTAAGGGAAAACATGTACACTATGGGGATACTGCTAAGTTGGATCATCCGCAGGTCGGGGGGAGCTGTATATTTCACTAGGAGAGATCTAAGGTGTACTTACTCTGGCTGAGAAACAGCCAGATCTGATTCTTTGGGCACATCAGAGGGCCTACAAGTCGCTAAAATCTTTTGACAAACTCCTTTCTGTCTAAAACAGTTCACATGGATTCTGTGTTTGGCCACTAAGAACTCTGACCAATACAATGGGATTCAAGCATCTTTAAGAGCCTTCTTAGCTCTCTTCCCTTCCAAAAACATCTCAAAACCCCACTTCTACTTAATGACACACATAGAAATAGTGTGTAAATGATAAGAGGGAAAACTATCACTTCTGCTAAAATCCTAAAGATAAGAACTATTGGATTCTCAGTCTTTAACTTCTCTCATTTCTAACTGTTTACAATACACAAGTGAATATGAAGAGGGTGAAGAGTTAATTGTAAGACTCAAGGAAACAGAATTTGTTATATAAATAACAGAGCATGAATTGTAAGAAAATGTGGCCTGTCAACTTGGGTGAGTCCTAGAATTTATCCTCTTAAATATGCTGCCTCTGGCAGAAGCAAAAAGAAGCATCTTTTGGAAAAATATGGTTGCTGTCTTTCAATATGTAAATCTTTTGAGTGTACGGTATTCTCCAGATGTTTCCTGAGTTTCCTTTTTTTTTTTTTTAAGATTTTATTTATTTATTTGACAGAGAGGAACACAGCTAGAGAGAGAACACAAGCAGGGGGAGTGAGAGAGAGAGAAAAAGGCTTCCCACCGAGCGGGAAGCCCGATGTGGGGCTTGATCCCGGGTCTCCGGGATCATGACCTGAGCCGAAGACAGTCGCTTAACCAACTGAGCCACCCAGGCACCCTCTTGAGTTTCCTTTAAACGGAGTCACACACACTAGGTTTAACTCCTGGCTCTACTATTTGCAAGTAGTAGAGTCAAGCTTTACTCTAAGCAAGTTACTTAACCTCTCAGAGACTCTGCTTCCACAGACAGAAAATATGGATGGTAATACCTACATCTAAAGGTTGTTGGAGGATGAAATGAGATATGCATGTCAAGTACCTGGCATACAGCAGGCATAAAATAAATAGTAGCTTCCATGGCACTTTGTCTATCCTCTTCTTAGAGCACTATGCTTGCACACCTCAAATACCTGAGCAGGTCCCACTTATCTGTGCATCCCAGGCACCAGGTATGGGTGAACAACGTATAATGAGTGCTCAATAACTGTTTCTGAAAAAAATGAATTAGAAATAATATGAATAATAACAAGAAGACATGTTTATCATACACTCATGTACTTTGATATGCCCTACACACACACACACACACACACACATTACACTGTTTAATCCTTATACTAAACCTATGAAGTACTAGCTACTATAAAATCAAGGCTCAGAGAGATTAAGTAATTTTTTGAAGTTCACACAACTCATAATGATGGAGCTGGAATTCAAACCCAAGCCTTTGAACATTACACTCTATTTACCACATCCTGCTGAGGCTGTACAGGAGCTGTAAAGACCAAGTGATGCTTGAGCTGGATCTCAGAGGAGGACTAAGAATCCATCAGGCACGTAAGGGAGAAGGCATCCCAGTAAGGTGAATCAGTACATGCACAAAGGAGCAAAAAATCACAACTTGCTTGGGCACAGCAAGTAGTTCATTACAGTGTAAAAGAGGAGTCCCTGGACAGGAGACTGTAAAGGTGGTCCAGGGTCAGTCCATGAAGGGCTTACAGGCTATCAAACATCATGTTCTTATCTTGGGGTCAATGGGGAATCATCGAGAAGCAGATTTAAGCAGGCAGTAGCATGAGCAGAGCTGTGCTTTAGAAATTTACCTCCAGCAGCCTCACAAAGGAAGAGCTGGAATGAGAACCCAGATAGGAGGTAGGAAGACAGAAAAGGATATTAGTCCTTTCCCCAAATTTTCCCATCTCTGGGACTCTGATCATCTCTATTATCATTTTCTAAGTGACGTCTTAACATTAGTGGCCAACACAACTGTGATCTCTATACAAACTGGGTCACACCTCCTGGAAGAGGACTTCTTTCCTGAGAAAGTTTCACCTGTTTAGTTACCTGGGGACAACAGAAGTGAAGTTACCCAGTGAATGAGCTGGCTCTGCCTTTTTGTTTCAGGTAGGATAAGCACTTCTCCCTGCCTCCCCAGACGTCTGTGGACCGCCTGAAAGGTATCCCCGTCACCCTTCAGAGCCCCAGGCCCTCTCTGCAGAGCTGGGGCTTCGGCACATTTCTCTGTCCTGGTGCTATTCTACTCCTTTGTTCTCTTAGACTCCATCAAGATAGTCACTATTTTTACACTATTGTATAACCATGGGAGACTATATTTTAAACTCAAATGCTTATTTATTTTATCTCATACTTTTCTATTAGCTTTCTGCAGAAGGATACTCAAGATTAGAAATAATTCTCAGCCCCAATTCTAAATCTGAAAAAAAGATATACTGTACAAAATCTGTTTGGGTAAGTTCCTAAAAAAAGACTGGAGGAAGTCATAGGTTTTGTCTTTCAGGGCACCCCCCCCCCCTGCAAAGTGCAGAGTAAATCTTCCCTGCCAGATTGTAAAATGTCTTGGTCTTCTCTTCTGCTTAAATCATGACCAAAAATTTACTTCTGAGGGAGGGCTGGTACTATATTAAGCTTAACACCACTTCACATTAAGGAGGTGATCAAAATTTAAGGAGAATTCAAAATCCATAAATAGAACGACATACATGCCTCAGTCGATTTTTAATAAAGGTTCAAAGGCAGTACGATAGAGAAGGATGGTCTTTTCAATAAATGAGGTGGAAATAATCGCAACACCCATATGCAAACAAATAAACTTCAATTTCTGCTCTTCAGAAGACATCAACAT
>PITA01024644.1:0-25918 GCA_004023965.1 Spilogale gracilis | reverse complement strand
AGATTCGACAGAGCCCTTAGGACCCTGCCCATGCACATCTGGCTCTTCTTCAACCCGACCCAGGCGGAAGGTGACCACTCCACACCCCATGTCCCCGCGTGCCCCCGGCGTGGGGCTCAGCCGGCGGACAGCCGCGAGCGCTGGGCCCAGCTGTCTCCCTCGGGGGCCCCGCATTTCCCAGGCCTCCCAGGTTGGGGGGTTGGGAGGTGCAGAGCCCCTGAGGTGGGGTCTTTCCACCCCCCGCCACACCCCTCGGGGCCCACGGCTGTCCTGGCAACTCGTGACCCCCCCGGTGGCTCTCCCTACCCCCCCCACAGAGCGGTGCCGCGTCTAGATGAGCTCCTGCCTGACCCGCCTCCTGGGGTAACGTACCAGCCCTGCCCCCACGTCCTGGGCACAGGCTCGGGTGGGGGCATCCCAGGGACCCCCAGCTCCCCAGGTCCCTCTGCAGGAATGGCTGGAACCTGGTGTCCCTCCAGGAGACCGCGGGGGCCAGGCTGGTCACGAACAGTGGCCTTCTCCAGTTGCCTTTCTGGGATGTCCTCCCCATGTCCCGGTCAAGTTCCCACGCGGTGTCCCCGTGGCCTCTTCTGGGCAAGGGTGTGGGCAAATGTGGGGGTCTGGCGAGGGCTGACCTCCACTCAGCTTGAAGTGGGGGGACTGTCCCTCACCCCCAGGCTGGGAGGGGCTGGCGAGAGCCCAACAGGGGCCCAGGACTCACAGGGGAGCCCTCATCTGTTTCAGGACCCAGAGATGACATCGTGCCCTCCCCGCCCCATCAGAGGAATCAGGAGGGACCGAGCCCCTGGTCCTCCCAGACCAGCTCCTCCAGGTCCCACGGTCCTCGGGCCCGTCCTGGGGTGCCCTGCTCTGAGCCCCTCCTCCTCCAGCAATAAAGAAATCAACCAGCCTGCCGTCTGCTGGGTCTTTCTTGGTCGATGCGTGCGGGAGGCGGGGGCAGGGTGTGAGACAAGCGTGGGCCCCAGGCTTCAGCACCACAGCCCGTGACATCTGGGGGTCAGCACTCATGTCAGGGGTCTCTCTTAAACCTGACAAACGAGATAAGGGCCGCAGGGGCAGCGTGCCCGTTAATGCCGCGGGCCGCACCGACCTCACAAAGGGCAAGTGAAAACATCTGGGTGCGTCCTGTATAAATACCGATAGGAAACCAGAAATAAGGTACTCGCCAATCGACATCTGCGCTCTTCTGAAGATGCAGCCCCTTGAGCCTCAAGGCGGTCTTTGGCTCCAGGAAGCCTGCACACTGCGCTGCACGTGCCCGTGAACGCCCCGCGCTCTCCCGGTCCGTGGGTCTGGGAAACGCCGTCCGGGGTGGAAAGGAGACCCGTTCTGCGCACTTTCAGTGCCACTACGGTGGGGTACAGAGCCACAACTCGGGCACAATATATACACCTATTTTTCTATATGTAAAATTATATATACATGTTATAGAAACATAACAGTTTATGTGTAATATTAATGTTTTAAAGATGGAATAGACACATTTCTAGAAAAATATCACAGTTTAAACTAAAAGGAAAACTTTAGAAATTTTTCAAAATTTTTAATTTTAACGCATAATTGTTATGTTAGTTTTAGGGGTACAGCCTCGCGACTCGACAACTGTGCGTCCTACACAAAGCCGCCCCCCGGCAGTGGGGTCCCCAGCCGTCCCAGGGCGAAGTTATTTCAGTCTACCGACTGTATTCCCTGCGCCATATGTCTCACCCTCGTGACTTATTTATGTGATAACTGGAAGTCTGTACCCCTCGCCCCCTCCCCCGGCCGCTGGCGACCACCAGTTTGTTCTCTGTATTTGTGAATCTGTGTTTTTCTTTGTGGTTTATTTTTCCATTTGTTTCTTAGGTTTCACATACAAGTGAAAGCAGATGGTGCTTGTCTTTCTCTCTTTCATGATCTTCTCTAGGTCCCCCCATGTCGTCACAAATGGAAAGATTTCAGTCTTTGTTGTGGATGAGGAGGATTCCACTGTGTGTCTGGGCACCGCATCTTCCTGACCCATTCATCTGTGCAAGGACAGGGGCTGCTGCCGTGGGCGGGTGGTCATGAAGGACGCTGCAGCGACTGAGAGAGGGAGAGCACGCAGCGCCGGCGGGAGGGTCGCAGGAAGAGGGAGAGAGAAACTCAAGCAGACTCCACGACTCCCGAAGCAGGGCTCCACCCATGATCCTGAGATCATGACCCCATGAGCCACCCAGCCTCCCCTATTTTCAATTTTTTTTAAAGAACAATAGCTACAGAAAATAGCCATTCTAGACCTTCTCGGCCTATGGGCAAGGACCACCAGAGCGCTATCAGATGCCTCCTGGCTCACACGGTCCGAGGGTGTAGACAGAGACGGGAAGTTGCTGGGCTGTCCTATGGCCAAGCTAGAGGAGGAGGAGGATGCAGAGGAGGAAGAAGAGGACAGCCATCTCCTCTGGGGATAAAGACACAAATATCTAAATGACTCATTAGCAGGTTGAATCTAACAATGGATTCAATACGTCATGATTTAACCCAGAACAAGGGCATTGCATATTAGGGACCATGTCAGAAATCCACTGGCTACGAGATCACGGTGACCTGCCCATACAAGTACCTTGAACGGATTTTTTAAAGTGTATTTCAAAAACATCGTGAGGCCAACTTTTCACATACCAAGAGTGTCATTCTGCACCCGCTGGTTTATGAGGCATTAACAAACAGCCTTAAAATCTCAGTAGCTTAAAACGTCAGATTTATTTCTTGTTTATTGCAATTTCCTTTACAGATTGCTAGGGATACTGCTCCTCATGGCCACTCAGGAATCCAGGTGATCAGGCAGCCACCCTCCGGAGGTCGCTGGTCACCACCCTAGAGGCCAACGTAGACACCCAGAGGGCTTCAGACCTCCACTCAAGCCTCCACCCTGAAAGGTACACACGGCACCTCCCTTCTCCACCGATGGGAGAAGTTGTCACTCAGCTAGAAGGAAGCCAAAAATAAAATACAATCTTACCTAGGACTGGAAAGGAACATCCTTAAACTGATAATTAAAGACAAGACAACAACCAAAAAACATAACCAGCTAACATCATGCTTGGTAGTAAGAAACTACTTGCTTTCCCCCCACGATTGACAGTAAAGCATAGTTGTCCTCTGTCAGGATTCCTGTTCAACATCTTGCTGAATGTCTTTAGTGTGGTTAGATAATAAGAAGAAAGAAAAGGCCTAAGCATTGGAAAGGAAATGCCTAGCATGCCCGACCAGGCAAAAAAAAAAAAAAAAAAGAGAAGACAGAAATTATTAACTCTGGAACGAAAGAGGGAGTCTCACCACAGCCCCTGCAGGCATCAAAGGATAATAAGGGAATAATACTATGAACATCTCTATAAACATAAATCTGACAATTTAGATGAAATGGGCCAAGTCCTCAAAAAATACAAGCTACCACAATGATCCAGTATGAACTAGATGATCTGAATTGCTCTACACTTATTAAGAAAATTGAATTCCTAATTTTATAATTGCACAAAAAGACAGTTTCAGACCCAGATGATTTCACAGGATTACAGCAAATCTTTAAAGAATTAGTATGAATGCCACACAACCTCCCGCAGAAAATTAAAGAGGAAAGAACATTTCCCCATTTGTTTTATGAAGCTGATATCGCTCTGAAACCAAAACCACACAGACTTTCTTTTAAAAAAAGGAAAATTATAGGCTAATGTTTCTTATCAATACAGATGCAACAATTCTTAAGGAAATATTAACAAATAGAATTCAGCAATATATAAAAATAATTATACACCATAACAAAGTGGGGTTTATGCAGGGAAGTAGGGCTCATTCAGTCCTTGAAAACCAATCAGTGTAACCCACTGTATTATTAGGTTAGCAAAGAAAAATCATATGATCATAGCAATCCATGTAGAAAAAGCATTTGATAAAATTCAGCATCTATTTGTGATTTAAAAAAACTCAGAAAAATTGGAATAGAGGGAACTTCCTCAACTTGATAA
Organism: Spilogale gracilis; assembly: GCA_004023965.1. NCBI lineage: Eukaryota > Metazoa > Chordata > Mammalia > Carnivora > Mephitidae > Spilogale > Spilogale gracilis. Next base: position 21,914 of record PITA01024644.1, on the reverse strand, counting down.
AGGTATCTACAAAAAACTTAGAATTAACACTCTGTACTTAGGAGCACATTCCGTTACGCATCCAACTCTTGGTTTCAGCTCAGGTTGTGATCTCAGGGTGCTGGGATCGAGCCCCAAGTGTCTTGCTCTGCCCTCAAAGGGAAGTCTGTTTGAGATCCTCTCTCCCTCTCCCTCTGCCCGTCCCACTTGTCCTCTCTCTCTCTCTAAAATAAATACGTCTTTAAAAAAAAAGAATTAACACTGCATTTATGGGAAATGGTGCATGCTTTCATCAATGATGAATGGATGGTCAATAATCAGGAGCATGGCAAAGATGCCTGCTCCCAAGCCTCTTATTCATCAGAGGGCAGGAAGTTCCAACCACGGCAATAAGGCAAGAAAGGTAATAAAAGTCATACAAACCCAAAAGGAAGAAAGAAAAGTATCTCTGTGTGCAGATGACACAATTATCTAGGCAGAAAATCTTAAGGAACCTACAAAAACAAACAAAAGAAAACCTCAGCGAATTAATGAGTTCATCAAGGTGGCAGGATATAAGATACACATACAAAAATCAATTACATTTCTACGTGCCAGCGATGGACGTGTGGGCAGTGTTCAACAGTTTTAATCCCTCCCCCCAAAAAGTGGAGACTTTGATGCAAAGCTAGTGAAACATACACAGGGTCTGTATGCTGGAGACAATGCAACGCTGATAAAAGAATTCAAGGAGCATCTAAATAAATAGACTTACTGTGTTCGTGAGCGGAGACTCATCAGAGTAAAAGAGGTCAATTCTCCTTCAGTTGGCATACAACTTTAATGCGATTCCCACCCAAATCCCAACAGGGTTTTTTGTAGACATAGATAAGATTATTCTAAGATTTATATGGAAAGACAAAGGTACTAGAATAGCTAATGTAATTTTGAAAAAAAAATTATAAAAAATGGGAGGAATCGGTCTATAAAATTTTAAGTCTTTTATTATATAGCCAAAGAATCAAGGCTGTGGTGTCTGTAGGGGAAAGACACGCAGATCAGTGGGACGGAGTAAAGAAGCCAGCACGAGACCCCCACAAGTGCACCCTAACGGACAAGGAGTAACCCGGAGTGGGGTACCCCCCAAACCATGCTAACTCCTCCCTAACTTATGTACCAGCCCAGACACGGCTGCGGGCACCCGGTCCCTCTCCTCGCCTCGCTCCCAACGGGTGCCCCGCAGGAAGGAGCCTCATTTCCCCAAACCACGCCCAGCCCTTCTCCGCTCGCCGATACAGCACCCTGGACACTGCTCGTCCACTTCCCACCGAATGATCAGAACTGCTCCGTAGCAACCCCGCCGCTTGGGCGGGGGGCCTCGGTGCAGGGCCCGACTGCACTCCAGGACCCCAGCCCCAGGACCCGCACTCCCGGGGACAGCCTGCTGGGCTACTTTCCGTGGCTCGTGCCTATGTCTAAAAAATCAGAAGTCTGTTTCGTGCTTTAGGATGTACACATTCTGAGGAGCCCGAGCCAGGGGCTGCCTCTCCCGGGCCTCAGTGGTCGTAAGCGAACAAGCGGTTCCGCCGGATTTTCTCACTCTGAGTCCTGATGATGTCACTCAAACGCAGAACCTCGCTGCTCCGGAAAGAGAAGCCACTGGTGGGTCCCGCAGCGCGTGGCAGTGCAATCCCCGGGACGGCCGCTTGGTGGCACCCGAGTCCTCGAACTGCGTGAACACACCTGGGAAAACCCACCCAAAGTGCAGGGAATCCCTGGGGGGCAATGTGCCCCCCCCCCAGGCTCAACCTTCCTGCCTTTGCCGGTCTGCCCCTTACTCGGGAAACTGGAGGCCAGACCAGCCCTCTCCTGAGAGCCGCTCTCGACTTCCACAAGTGGGTCTCATTAGTCCTTCGGTGACATCCGCGTGTGGGCTCCATCTCGAGTCTGCGAGAGCACGCTGTCACGCTTGGGGCTGCGCGTGGAGCCCCGGGCAGGCCACACGTTCCAGAAGGCTCTGCCGGCCTCGCTGTCACCATCTCCCCGTGCCCGTGGGGGCCTGGCAGGGGGCGGAGGCCTGCTCAGGGACAGGTTCGCCAGCACGCCCACCTCGGGGCGCCTGGACTCTTCTCCCATTCCTCCTCCTGAGGGACACAGTCATCTGCTGACCCCCACCTCTGGTCTGCGGGCCCCGGGGTGCGGCTCAGCCTGGGGCCGGCTCACTGCTGGCCTCACACTGAGCTCCGGGGGCATGGTGAAGGAACATGAGTCCACAGCTCTCCTGTGTGACTGGGAGGTCCTCTCCACATGCGGTCCCCCAAAGCAACCCAGAGCTGCCGGCGGATGGGGACCGGGACCCAGGTCCAAGGATGGAAGCACGACGCTCCCACCCAAACGTCCCATCTGACCTCGAAGCCCCAGAAAACTGCAGCCTGAGCCTCACATCCCCTCTCCCGCAGGTGGGGCAGCAGCTACCTGCTCCGCCCGGGCATATCCTCGGAGACCCGAGGGCTGACTGGCCCTTCAGCTTTCCTGCCACTCCTGGGGGTCCCCTCACAACCCCGGGGGACGTGGGACACCCATCTGGGCACCTGCTGCTTCCCGAAGGGCGGACGGGCTGGGATCCCGCAGCCCCACCCGAGTGAACCCAAACCAACTAGTTCTCACTCCCAGTGTGACCCAGATAGGGCCTGGTCGTGTGCCTGGCTCACGGGGAAGTGGAGGGTGACTCAGAGAAATCGGCACTGTAGCCTAGACCGGCAGGGGCCGTCAGAGCCCCTCCGGGAACTGCGCAGGGCCGGCCGCCAGGGGGCGGACTCCAGAGCCCGGGGACCTTGTGGTCACCCCCCGAGGCTCCAGGGTGCTGGGCCACCTCAGCGGGCCACTGGCATGGGGGTGGGAGAGGGGCAGTGGGAGGATGTGGGGAAGGGTCAGGACCCCAGGAGGAGGGGACACACAGAGGAAATCTCCTGAGGACCCCTGACACGGAGCCAAGTGTCCCCTCGCACAGGGAGGGGAGGGTCCCTACTGGGCTGCTTCCTCAGGTCCCCAGAGGTGCAACCCCAGGACATTGTCTTGTCCCGCCTTGCCCACCTCTGCCCTCCCGGTCCCCCTCCCCATGGCAGTCCTGCCCTCCCGTCCCCTCCCCATGGCAGTCCTGCCCTCCCGTCCCCTCCCCATGGCAGTCCTGCCCTCCCATCCCCTCCCCCATGGCAGTCCTGCCCTCCCGGTCCCCCTCCCCCATGGCAGTTCTGCCCTCCCATGGCCTCCCCATGGCAGTCCTGCCCTCCCGTCCCCTCCCCATGCTGTAACCCACTCTGCCTCCACTCCAGGCTCTCGTCTGCACCGCGGTCAGTAGGGTCCTGCAGCTGAGAGGGTCCCAGCTTTGGACTGGCCGTGGTTGGAGAGGGCGTGAGAGATGCTTGCGGGAAATGTGAACCAGCCCCACGGGCCCTGGTTCCAAGCCAGGGTGCAGAGTGCCATCCTGAGAGTCTGTGTGCCCTCCTGTCTTCCCTCCCCAGCACACCTCCCAGGACCGTGGAAGGAGAGGAGGGGGAGAGCCGCCCTGGCTGCGCCCAGACGGAGCACCTGCCGGGAGGAGGGAGGAGGGAGCCAAGCCCCCAGGGGTGAGGTGACACCTCCGGGACAGCCAGCAATGTGGCCAGACTGCCCCGACAGCACCGGCCGCCCACGTCCCCTGACCCCGTCCCATCCCTCAGAGACAAGGCCGGTGTCGGGGAGGCGGCGTCCTTCCGTGGGAATAACTCCAAGTGCCAGGGAGCCTGGCGCGGCCACTGGGTTGGCCGGGGACAGCTCTTCTGACGCGTGGCCCCTAGAGGACACTCAGGAAGAAGGGGCCCGGCTGCAGGGCCCCCCTCCCTCTGGGCCCCATGGGCATGACCCTGCACAGAGGGCCGCTGCTGCTGCTGGCCGCCAGCCTGGGCCTGGCCAGTGCCCAGGAGACTTTAGACGAGGTGCCAGTACAGCCCGGATTTAGTGCCCACCAGGTAACGGGGCCGCGTCAGGGCCCTCCTGGGACGCGGAGGTGGCTGCTGTTGGGGGCCCGGGAGCCAAGACTGGGGACCGGGCACCGTCCACCTCCTCGGTACCTTGCGCCCCGCAGGTGGAGGGACGCTGGCTGACCGTCCAGCTGGCTGCCAGCCGTGCCCGCCTGGCCTCCCCAGATGATCCCCTGAGGCTCGGCCTCCATTCCATTTGGACGCGGGGTGAGGACGTGGAGTTCGTCTTGTTCTGGACGTAAGTGTGGCTTCGGCAGCTCCTCCCACCTGGGGGCCTCCGCAGGGACGGTGACCAGTGGGGAGAACCGGAGGGACACAGGGCAGGAAGCCACAGAGGTGTAAGATTAACTTCAGAAGCCCCAAGGCTTTATGACGAAGACCCGCGTGCACCCCGACCCTCCTGCTGAGGAAGCCGGAGAAGCCTGGGCCGGGCTCTGCTTGCAGTGGGCAGGTGACCGGGCACATCTACGGGGCTGACGTGCTGTGGTCTCAGTGATGCTTGGAACGGTCCTGCACCCGTGGCCTTGAGGACCCTACGTTAGAGCCACAGCCAGCCACGCCAAGGGCTGGGCGCTCCCACGGTCTGTGGGCACCCAGGCCATGCCAAGGGACTCAGGCAGACACCAGGGTCCTCAGCCAGGGCACCTCCCATGTCCCGGGGAGAGGCCGTGACCACCGCATGCCCCTCCCCTTTCTGTTCCCAGAGGAGAGGGGGTGTGCAAAGGAGTGACCGTCACCGTCCACCCCACTGAGGTCCAAGGCCAGTTCCGAGGCTCCCGTGAGTAGCCCCGCCCCCCGGCCTGGGTGCCGCGCTGCGAGGGGGGGGGACGCTCCGCGGGCCAAACCCGGGCGGTGGGCGGAAGTGCGGGTGCTGGGGGGAGACAGCCTCCTGGTGTCCTGTGCTGCCCGGGGGAGTCGGGGGTGGCAGAGGAGAGGGGCGTCACCCTCACGGGGCTGGGCTCTCGCACAGTGGACGGAGGCGCCAGCATGCACGTCCGCTTCGTCCGCACCGACTACAGGAACCTCATCCTTTACGTCTGCCTCGAGGACGCCGGCGAGGTCACCAGCCTGTGGGCTCTGCTGGGTAGGTCGCGGTTCTTCCCGACGCTGGCCGGGCACCTGCCCGACACCTGTGCCAAGGGCCTGCAGCTCTGGGGGCGCCCGCGCCGGGGGCGGGACTGCTCAGAGCTCGACCCCCGCGGGCACTTCCTCCAGGACGGCCGCCCCTCAGGTCGGGCAGCTCTGCACCTGTCCGCTCGCTCCCTCACGAATTCCCTCAGCCGACCCGTGGGCAGGTGTGCGTGTGCGGGTGTGCGCGTGCCTGTGTGCACACTCATGTGCACGTGTGTGCAGGCGTCTGCAGCTCTGCATGCAGGGTGTGTCCGTGTGCACGCGTGTGCGAGTGTGTGTGTCCCGGGAGCGGGGACCTGGTAGTACAGAAAGCCTCCCTGTCCTGACCGAGGAGACAGTCAGTGAACCTAAAGTGGCTGCGTCCCATCAGGCCTCAGAAAGTGGAAGGGGCGCGTGGGGAAGACCCGAGGGGAGGGGCGTCACAGGGGAGGGTGTGGAGGATGGGCTAGGCCGGTGGAGGGGCTCCTTGTCCCAAGGACCCGATGGGGGCGGCGGGGGTTCTGGGTCATGCAGGCAGCAGGCTGCTGTGCAAATGGGGTACCCTCCAGAGGGGCTGGGGGCAGATGCAGCCCTCGGAGGAGCGCTGTCCCCACCTGCTCTCAGGGCTGACGAGGAGGGAGGGGGACCAACGCTGAAGCCACAGGAGGCTCGGGCAGGCAAGAGGAGGGGGCACTTGGGGAAAAGACAGGGCCTCTGGACTCTCGGCCCCTCTGACTACAGCCAGAAGACTGCCCGGGGACCCCACGTGGCTGGGGAAATACCTTGAGTACGTTGCCAGGTTCCAGCTGCTGAAAGCCCCTGTCTTCAACCTCGACGGTAAGCAAGGCCCTCTGGACACCTCCCCCAGAGCCACCGCGCGGGGGCCTCGCCTGCGGGGCCTGGAACCCCTAGTAGCAGTAACAGGCAAAAGACCAGAGCATTAAAACGTACAGCCAGCCTCTCCGGGGTCCCTGACGCGGTCAGGCCAGTGCTGGGTGCCTCGCCTGCCAGGTGGCCCCAAGCCCCTGGAACACAGTGACCTGTGGGTTCCGGCGCTGGCGTCGAGAGGCTTGGGCACAAGGTGGAGACGGCGCAGCAGAGCCCCTCACGCCCATATCCCTCCCCTATGCACCATTCAGTCCATCAACACGCCAGGCAGGGCTGTTTGAGGGCGGGAAGCCAGGAGAACAAGACAAACACCCCCCAGCCCTCGGGCGGGTGGCACGGGGTCACTGTAGGCACACCCGGAGCAGGGGAGCACAGTCAGCAGCCCTGGTGGCCAGGGGGACGAACCGAGGAGCGGGTGGGGTGGTGGAGTCTGGCTCAAAGCGAGGGCACGGCCGTGGCAGGATGTGGGGGCCCACGGGTGCTGGGCAGCAGAAGGCCAGGTCCTCCCCAGAGAGGGACGCCAGCTGCACACTGGGTTTGGTTGGTCTCAAGGAACAAAGTCTTGGAATCCCCATCTTGTCCTCTCCCTTCCACAGCCCGATGCCCCCCTGCCGAAGCCTAGGTCAGGGCCGCCAGAGACGTCCTGCCCAGCCCTCCTGACCCCTGCTCTGGCCTCGCTGCCCTCCCCATGCCTTGCTTGCCCAGGGGCCTCCCAGATCCCTGGGCCACCCGAGGCAGCCCCTCCAGCCTGAGCCTCAGCCCTGCTCGTCCTTTCCTGGCCTCTCCCAGTGGGGCTCAGGGGCATGAGAACACTCTGAGTGGTCGGGGGCGGGGAGCGGGGGGCCAGGCAGCCTGAGGGCTCTGGGCCGCTGAGAACACAGCACTGCAGTGTGGCAAGGGGTCGCCGGGAAGTCCTTCAGGAGCACAACCCCGCCGGGAGCTGGGGTGGCGCTCCTCTGACTGCCTCCACCTGCGTCCTGCTCTGGGACAACTCCAGAGAGGCGCACGGCGTCCTGTGAGCCAAGCCACCCGTCCCCGCCCAGGTCGGAGAGCACCCAGCGTGCCCCGCACCTGCCCACGCTCTGCCAGGCACTGGGCAACAGGGGAGCCGAGACAGGCCAGCGCCCTCTCCCGAAGGTCAAGGGGCCACCAGGGCAGTGCCTGGGCCGAAGGTGCTCCCCTCGGCCTCGGGGAGCAGCAGACAACCCAGGGAGGGGCAGGCTGTCTGGAAACTGGGTCGGGGCCTCAGTACGATCGATGGGTCTGGAAATGCCAGTATGACCAGATCTGCCCCAGAAACGCCCCAGCAATCACGAGGCTTTGGGAAGGCCACGCCCCAGTTCTAAGGCCACGCCCCAGTCCTAAGACCACGCAGTCCTAAGGCCACGCCCCAGCCCTAGGGCCACGCCCCTTCAGAAGGCCAAGCCTCCTGACAAGCCTCCCGAGGCAGGGCAACTTTCCCCCCTGGACAAGGAAGGGCGTGAGGTCAGCGCCACCACCCGTGAGCCCCCTGCTCACTCCTACGCTGAGACCGGCCGGTCTCAAAGCTCGATGCTTTCCTGTGACCCAGGAAGCCCAAATTGAAGACACAGAGTGGACATGGTACAATGAGAAAGTCATACTCAGACATCTAGCAAAAAAACGGCGTAATTTATACGGAGGAAACAATTTTTCAAGTCCTTACTCTGGGACTGTGAAAAAATGACTTAAATAAATGGATATGGGGTATTCCTGCACGGTCTTCAATGTCATAGATATCTAATAATCCTCAGGTTAACCTGTCCATCTAAGCAATTCAATCAGTATTCTGGTCGGGTGAGGCGGGAGGGCCCCGGGGGCTCAGTCAGTGGAGCCTCTGCCTTCAGCTCAGGTCATGATCTCAGGGTCCTGGGATCGAGTCCCACGTCGGGCTCCCTGCTCAGCAAGGTGCTTCTCCCTCTGCTTGCTCCCCCTGCTTGTGTGCCCGCTAGCTTGCCCTCTCACTCTCAAATAAATAAATAAAATGTTTAAAAAATGTATTTTCCAGTGGGATCTTTACCCCAAACCAAAAACCCAAATGTAGAATCCACATGAAAGAAGAAAACTTTGGAAATGTTTCAGAGAGAAGTCCCACGAATACCGCTCTATTGTGATGAGTAGGAACCAAGAGCGATCACCGTTGCGCGGACTGAGCGCAGGGAACAGAGTCAAGAAATGAGCACCAGCAGCTACCGTAACAGTGCTGCGTACTAGCGGCCCACTTAGAAGGCGCTGTGTATTCAGTGAGCAGTGTCGGGGGAACGGCCACGAGATTTGGGGGAAAAATAAGTTTAGCTATCTCACTCTTTGCATTATCTTAAAATTAACCCCTGATGATTTTGGATAAACACAAAACCTTGAGAGCTCTGCACCTTCTCTAACTCAGGGCCGGGACCCCTTGGGATGGATAAAAATATCAGGGGAAAGGATTGTAATTATGATTTTGATGCATAAAAAAATGCTCACCAAAATTAAACTCCAAACCTGAAATTAATGTCAGGAAGCTTGATCGAGGGCTCACGTCACCTCTCTGAAGCTACGCATCAAAGCCCCCGGGGGAAAAGGGAGCAGAGCCCAGAAACCGACCATCTGCGCCATCACAAATTCAACAGTCGGTCCTTACAGTTGAAGAGGAGGTTCGACTTCACAAGGAATCCCAGAAAAAGAGATGCTATTTTTACTTCTCAGGTTGGCAACATTAATTGCTTTTATTAGTGCCCCTGGTGTGGGGAAGGGTGCTATTGCGCGGAGGGATGGAAATGGGGGCTGTTGTGCGGGGACCCGGCTTTCGTGCCCTCTGCACAGACTTGTTCTTGGACCTGGAACTTGTAGACATTGACATGTTCACCCACCCCCATCCCAGGGGGTCCTCCAGGCTCGAGGGAGGGGCTCCGCTTCTGTCGGAGTGAAGCCCTCCTCTCTTTCCAGGCCCGACCTGAAGCGCTGGTAGGGCTGCGGCTCGTGGGGTGTCTGTTTTCTCTGTTTTGAGTTGTTCAAGGGTTTCGTCTTCAACAGCTACTCTGACGCCCAAGGCTGGAGGTCCCTGAGCGTGGCACCGTCATTCGGTCAGAGGGCACGGCTGCCTGAAACAGCGGGATCTGCAGCGCCGGCACCGTCCAGACGGATGGCGAGGGCAGAGCATGGGAGGATGGGGGCGCCCGGGGCTCAGCCACAGGCCGAGTCCTGCCCCAGCCTACAACCTGGAAGCGACGGCTGGCATTCCTCGTGATTTTCCAGTTATTTGCCGGCTGCGGAATGCCAATGGTCCTGTTCCCTCGGGCGGCCCCAACGCGGCCCCACAGAGGGGCCTGAACATCAGAAGTGTGTTTCCTCACCTACGGGAGGCTGGTGTCCGAGGGGCCCGCGTGGCCCGTCTGCTTCGTCCCTCTGTGCGTGTGCGTGTGTGTGCGCATCCTGAGCGCCATCCCACAAGGTCAGCAGTCCGCTCAGATCAGGACCCACCTCGGCACTCACTCACAGTGACCGCATCCGCGGCAACCCCACGTCTAGGGAGCCATGAGCCGCGGTGCTGGGGTCACGGTTCCTCCTCTGAGCTGGGGGACGCGATGCAGGCACAACCCTGACCGATGTGGTTATTGTCCCACCGAGGACACCTCAGCCCCTCCAGCCCTCACCGGGGCTCTCTAAGCCCTCCCTGCCCTACACAGAAGGCCGCTGGGCTTCCTCGGCAGCGGGCTGTGCTCTGCCCCGGGAGAGGCTGCCCTTCCTGAGCCACCCCGCTGCCCCCAGCACCCACGCTCCCTGCTCACCTGTAACACTTCCGATCTCCAGGAGCAGTGCCGTGAGTGGTCCCCGGCTGCTGCGGCGCACGGTTCTGAGTGTGGCCACCACTGCTTCCCCTCACCGCGCCCGGGACAGCGCCTTCGCGGCAGCGCTCAGTGTGAACCTCCTTCTTCACGAACACACAGCTTTGAGAGCAGTGACCCAGACGTCGCAGTAACGATCCGAGAAGGTCTGGTAGGAGGCCTGGAGGTCACCATGTCCGTCGCACGCTGGACAGAGGCACACCCCAGGACTGAGGCACGGGACGTATTCTACAAGTGAGATGATGAACGTTTATTTTCCCCCTTATTTTAGCCCTGCAGCCTTTGTGTGTATTTTCCCCCCGGACTGCGATCTTTCTCCATTAAAAAAAAAAAAAAAAAGCCAGAAATGGGACGCCTGGGTGGCTCAGTTGGTTAAGCCACTGCCTTCGGCTCAGGTCATGATCCCGGAGACCCGGGATCGAGCCCCACATCGGGCTCCCTGCTCGGCGGGATGCCTGCTCCTCCCTCTCTCGCTCCCCCTGCTTGTGTTCCCTCTCTCACTGTGTTTCTCTCTGTCAAATAAATAAAATCTTTAAAAAAAAAAAAAAAGCCACGACACGGCTCCTAAATGACGAGCTGACTCTCTGCAATGTATTGATTCCAACATCGTTGTGATTAAACGTCAAATGATCATTTTTATTCTTTATCCTGCATGGACCAAACTGGGCAGCTCCCAACCGCAAGGAGAAGCATTTCCTGCGGCTGGCCTCAGGACGCCACGTCTACGCCGCCAGTGGCAGGAGGGGTGGGGGGGTCAGAAGGCCGCCGGGGGGCACCGCGCCGCCTTCACCAGCCAGACCTGCTGGGGCGGCCACAGCGCCGCGTCCCAGCTGTACTCGGGGGACAGCAGCTTGGTGGGCTTGTGGGTGTCAAAGTACTTGTTCACGTGTCCCTCGTAGGTGCTGTTCAGCCCGTTTTCCTTGTCGCGGCTTGTCCCATGCAGATATTCTCTGATGAAATTTAGAATCTCCAGGGGCGTTCCACCGAGGACCGAGCCATCATAGTAAAAGTCGCCCTGCCCCCGGGGGATGCAGGCTGCGGAGCCCAGCCTCCTCTCGTAGGGGAGGTCCTCCGCGCCTTTGAAGAACCACCGGGCGTGGAGCTGAGCCACGGACGTGCCCAGGGTCTCCACCCCGAAGTCATTCTGGAAGACCCTGTCGGCCGTCATGCTGAAGAGAAAGTCGGCTTCGTCCCGAATGTGCCGCACGATGTGCGCAGCTAAGCTCTTCATGCGCGCGAGGTGAACGTCGTCCCCGCCGCGTCCCCTGCTGCGGAGGACGTGCAGCGTCTGCAGCGGGCCCAGCGTCAGGGTCGGCAGCCCGCCGAGGGCGTCCACCAGGACGTAGAGGACCACCCGGTAGCCAGTCATGAAGTGCTCGCTGGCCGACCGCACGAACGGCTCCAGGCGCTGGTCTGCAGCCCTACGGAACACACCGCAGAGGGGGACGTTCCCGGGACACCTTCAGGAGGAGGCCCGTCACCACACGTGTTGCCTAACTGACGCCGTGCTGCGGGGCCCCCGGGGGTAAGGGCGGGCAGGTCTGGTCTGCACTCCCAGCCACACGGGTTAGTGAGAAAGAACACAGTGAGCCAGGGCTCTGAGAAAAGCCTTTAACGTTTTCTGTTGGAAGGAAAGGAAGCGCGAGCTAAACCACAGCAGTAAATACAGCCAAGGGGTACGAAGGACCCAGCGGAGCACGGAGAAAAGCATGTCACGGGTTTTGCACAGAACAGCCAGATGCACGGTTATGGGTACCTGCGGGCGGCCTTCCGGCGACAGGAGGGCTCCGTGGGCTCAGTCGCATTACCTGCCAGGAGCGAGGACGGCCAGGCCGATGGTGAGGTTCTGCCTTCCGTAGTAGTCCTGCAGGACCTGTCTATTGAAAGTGCCTTCCCACACGACTGGAGCACGCCAGGATGTGGTCGTCACAACATCAGGGCGTTTTCTGTTGGACAAACAAGAAACAAGCCTTCACTAGGTTAGCAGCACAGGCCACCTGAGGACCAGCCCCCCGCTCACACTGGCAGAGCACCTGCCGTACGCCAGGCACTGGGTCCAGGTGGCTTATGCAGCTCCTTCCATCTTTGCAGCGCCCTATGCCGTAAGCACTATTTTGGTCCTTGTTCTTGGTGTGGGGAAACTGAGGCATAGGTTGGCTGAGTGATCGGCTTTATGCCACAGAGCTAACACCTGTGCGTCGGGACACAAGACCCAGCAACTCTGATCTTGTCACCAGGCTCCCTGCCTTCGAGCTCAGGGGTCACTTTCTCTGAGCTCCGGCTCAGCTTGGACGAGGCAGCCCAGAGTCAGGGTGTACTCTGATGGGGCCTGAAGCCAGTGCTGCGGGCAGGGTGCCTCCACCTCCCCACGTCGCCCTAAGTCCTTCAGTTTTCCCTCCTCCGCTTCTCTCCTTCCCCTCGCTCTAGAAGATCCAGAAGACACTTTGCTTTAATCTCTCCTTCTTACATTAGGTCCATCAGTGTAATCCAGCAGCAATTTTTTAAAAATGAGTCCAAAAAGGGACAGAGATATCATATTTGCTTCCAGTAACAACAGAAGTTAAAATATGCAAGACTGGTTCGACATTTGAAAATTGTTTAATGCACCTACCATTCCAAGAAATTAGAGGACAGGTGCCCATATCCATTGACACAGAAAAAAATTATACACAGTCCAACAGCTATTCATAATGAAAAAGAGAGAGACAGAGAAGACAAAGTCCCAGAAAAATAGGAATAGAGGGGGTCACCTTGACTTGATAAAGAACGTCTACAAGAACCCCATGGCTGCCATCACACGTGATGATGAAAGGCCGCAGGCTTTCTCCCTAAAACTGGAAACGGGGCAAGGATGCCCACCCTCACCAACTCTTATTCAACAGAGTAGTGTGGATTCCAGCCATTGCAATAAGGCAAGAAAAGGAAATGAAGCACCAGACTGGAAAGGGAAAAGTAACAAAGTCCCTGTTTACAGATGACTTGCCTACACATAAAATTCTACAAAATCTGCCAAAAGATCTCCTAAAAAGTGAATTCGGCAAGGTCACGGGATCAACACACAACAAACTCAGTCTCACTTTCATATACTAACAAGGAGCATGCAGACACTGAAATTAAAAACACAATGCTATTTTTATTTGCTTCCAAGAAAACGAAATATTTCAATGCACCACCGTACCCACAAGAAGTCACTCCCTGCAGCCCCGGGCAACACCGGATCTACCTTCTGTCTGTGCAGATCTGCTTCTCCTGGAAATTTCCTATAAACGGAATCATGCCGTATGTGGTCTTTTGTGCCTGGCTTCTTTCATGTCCCCTGTCTCCTGGGGGGCTCTATACGGTAGCATGGACCAGTACTTCATTCCTCTTATTGCTGAATAATCTTCTATGGTGTGGATTTTGATTATTCGCTCATCAGTCAATGGACATTTCAGTTGTTCACATTTTGTAGCTATTATCAATAGTACCGCTATGAACATTTCTATGCAAGATTTTCTGTAAACATGTGTTTTTAATTCTCTTGGACATATACCTAGAGGTGAAATTTCTGGGTCATCTTGTAATTTCAATGGCTAACATTTTGAGGAAGTGCCAGAAGTTCCCAAGCAGCTACAGCATTTTACACTCCCACCGGCAGTCTATATAGAGTTCAAAATTCTCGACATTCTCACCAGCACTTCTTGTGGTCCAACTTTCTGAATCTAGCCATCCTACAGTCTTTTGGCCTCGTAGGGTATGAGGTGGTGTCTCTGTGTGATTTGGATTTGCATTTCCCTGATAACTGACAAGGATCTTTTCATGTGCTTATTAGCAACATATTTGAAATAGCTGATTTGGGGCGCCTGGGTGGCTCAGTTGATTAAGCCACTGCCTTCAGCTCAGGTCCTGATTCTGGAGTCCCAGGATCGAGTCCCACATCGGGCTCCCAGCTCCACAGGGAGTCTGCTTCTCCCTCTGACCTTCTCCCTTCTCATGCTCTCTCTCACTCACTCTCTCTCTCTCTAATAAATGAATAAAATCTTAAAAAAAAAAAAGAAATAGCTGATTTAAGTCTTTGAACAACAAAAGCAAAAATAAACAACTGGGACCACATCAAACTAAAAAGTTGTGACACAACAAAGAAAAACATCAGCAAAATGAAAAAGTAACCCACTGAATGAGAGAAGATATTTACAAATGCTATATCTGGTAAGGGGTTAATATCCAATAAATATATAAAATCTCAACACCAAAGGACAATCCAATTTAAAAAGTGGGCAGATAACCTGAACAGACATTTTTCCAAAGAAGACATCCAGATGGCCAACACGAGTGTGGAAAGATCCTCAACCCCACCCATACTTGTCATCGGGGAAACACAGATCAAAACCACAGGGAGCTATCACCTCACCCCCGTTAAAAGACAAGAGATAACAAGCGTTGGGAAGCACGTGGAGAAAAGAGAACACTCATACACTGTTGGTGGGAATGCAGTGGTGCAGAAATTTAAAAAATTTAAGTAGAAATTTGAAAAAGGAAGTAATTCCACTTCTGGGTATTTACCTGAAGAAAGTGAAAACATAAATCCCAAAAGACATATGCCTCATCATATTTATTGCAGCATTTCTTATACCAGCCAAGATATAAAAGCGACCCAAGTGTATTGAAGGGTGAACAGATAAGAGGTGGTCTATATACACAATGGGATATTACTCAGTCATAAAAAAGAATGAGATCTTGCCATTCGTGACAGCATGGATGACCCTAGAGGGGAAATAAGCCAGTCAGAGACAAATACCATAGGATTTCAGGTATTTATAGAATCAAAAAGAACAAATGAGCAAAGAAACAGAAAACACACTCATAAATACAGAGAACAAACTGGTGGTTGCTGGGATGGGGGGGTGCAAACTAAGTGAAGGGGCTGAAGAGATACAAACCTCCAGTTATAAAATAGATAAGTCCCAGGATGAGAAGTACAGCATAGGGAGTACAGCCAATAATATTGTACAGTGACAGATGGCGACCACACTCATCATAGTGAGCATCTTGTAAAGTGTATAAATATTGAATCTCTCTGCTACACACCTGAAATGAATATAATATTATATTATGTCAACTATGCCTCAATTAAAGAAAGACAGTTTTTGTCCAGTGAGTCCCTTATCCCTTCCAGGGGTAGTCTGTTGATTGACTGATTGCTTTTTTCCTGTGTATAGGCCAGACTGCCTTATTTCTTCACATGTTTGGTAATTTGGGGTTGAAAATGGATCATTTAAATAACATGGCAACTCTATAAATCAGATCCTTCCGAGCCGAGATTTCTGTGACCATGAATGACAAAGAACACAGAGTTTATCAAAGTAGCTCAGAAGCTATTAAACCAAAGAATGGAACAAACAGCAAAACACACCCTGGGGAGGGAGAGAGGGAAGGGGGATGGAGGGAGGACCTGATTCAAGGCGTTGCAGAGCTGGAGAGAGGCACCCAGCCAGGGTAGGGTAAAAAGCCAGAAAGCTCACTTTTCTTTTTCTTGAGCACATGTTCCCCAGGTTGGTGCAAGCCTTTGGTTGATTTCCAGAGTTCTGGAAAAGAATTGATTATAACAACTTTTTGCCAGTTTCCTCATTGGTTTTAGGAAGGATAAACCTAAGTAGGTTATTTTCCCATCACTTTTGCTGACATAAGTCTAGACACACTCTTGTGCTCATTCAGTTGGCAGCACCAAGCATCATAAAACAAGAACTCTGTGGATGGACATTGGGCCCTGGCTTTGGAAGACGCCCAGCACGATCTTCTGGGCTGGACAGTCCCGTGCCCCGCCCCCAGGGGCTCCACCTACCCCCTAGGGAGGCTCCTGCACTCACGTGCTAGGGGACATATGTAGGAGTGGTTCCGGCAAACCATAGCGATGATCCTGTGCCCACTGGAGAGCTGGTGGGTAAGCTCGTCTATTTCCATACTGGACTTACACCGCTATCCAAAATGTGCGAGATTTGGGTGCATTTTATACTATCAAGAGGAAATGTGAGTCCCAAGAGCGCATAAGTGTGATGTCCTCTTTATATAAAGTCACAGGGGCAAGGGTAAAGGGAGGGCAAAGGACACTCAGCTAGATGCACACTATGACTTTAGTTGCATTAAAATAAGCAGGCAAGCAAACACGTGAATAACACAAGTAGGTCTTGCATGACCCAATGAGGACAGTGTTGTGGAGCATGGATATGATTCATCTAAGAAGCTGGGGTCCATGTAAAACGCACGCCTATATGAGGAAAGCATTCAAAGAAGATCAGATACAAATGAATGATAAACGTAGGAAAATACGCTCAATCACGGGGGTAATTAGAGAATTGCAAGTTGGCTGGGGTGCTTTAAACTAGCAGGCTGGCCTAGAAGAAACAATTTTCTGATGCCTCACTTTATCCACGGTACCTGATTAAATGGTATGATTATTGAAAGGAAGTTTAGCGACCTGCATCAAGGTAGGAATGCCTGCCTTCTTCGACCAAATGACTCCGTTTGTCCCACAGATCGGCGCACGCGGTAGTGTGAAAAGATCTCTGTACAAAGTCAGTCACTGAAGCCTCTCTTGCAAAAGCCCCGAGGAGCAGACGATCTCCAGCTGGCAGGGACCTGGCTGAGGTGGTGGAACCCTCACACCCAGTACATGCGGCCATCACGGACGGGGCCTCCCTGGGCCCAGTACACGTGGCCATCACGGATGGGGCCTCCCCTCCCTGGGCCCAGTACGCGCGGCCATCACGGACGGGAGCCTCCCTGGGCCCAGTACGCGCAGCCATCACGGACGGGGCCTCCCTGGGCCCAGTACACGTGGCCATCACGGACGGGAGCCTCCCTGGGCCCAGTACGCGCAGCCATCACGGACGGGGCCTCCCTTCCCTGGGCCCAGTACATATGGCCATCACGGACGGGAGCCTCCCTGGGCCCAGTACACGTGGCCATCACGGACGGGAGCCTCCCTGGGCCCAGTACACGCAGCCATCACGGACGGGGCCTCCCCTCCCTGGGCCCAGTACACGCGGCCATCATGGACAGGGCCTCCCTGGGCCCAGACCGAGAGCAGCCCTCGTGGCATTTTCAAACCACCTGCAAAGGGAGGCTCTCACCGACGAAACCAAGAAGGTCAAAGCAAGGACAGCGCATCCGAGTGAACAGCCCCAAAACGCCCCCGAGAGCAGCTATTGCTGATGGGAAACCGCTGGCTCCACACTCAGCATCTGGGCGAGCGCCCGCGTGTCTCCTTACCTGGGATCAAACCAGTCTGAGAGCCGCAGTTCTTCTACTTCATTCCTGGGAGCGAAGGGAAAACCAAGTTACTACGAGCCATCCGTGTGTTCCGCGGAGATCCACAAGCCCCCTGGTGGGGCGGGCGCTGTCCGTGCTGACCTACGGTTGGCCGACACACAGCCTGCCGGCTGCCCCAGAAGTCCCCAGCGGTCCCCAGCGGTCCCCAGAGCTCGGGGCAGACCGCAGGGACGGGGCTCTGGGCGCGTACATGGTGTGTTCAACCCAGTTGTTGGAGAGGAGCTATGTCTCAGGGTCAGAACGGGAACTGGCGGTCAGGAAAGGGTGGGGTGACGGGGTGACGAGGTGACAGCCAGAGGGGATGGCGGGAAAGGGCTCGTGGGCAGGTTGCCGGGAGGTTTTTCAAATCCCCCACAAGCGACACGAGAGGCTGCAGACTGAGACAGCACAGGCCTGACGCCCTCATTCACTTCCCAGCGGTTCTGCGGTGGTGAATGGGGCCGGGTTGGAGAGGATCAGGCGTCCGCCTTTAACCTTCATCTAAGTATGTGATTCATGGGGTGCCTGGGGGGCTCAGTTGGTTGGGCGACTGCCTTCGGCTCAGGTCATGATCCTGGAGACCCGGGATCGAGTCCCACATCGGGCTCCCTGCTCGGCGGGAAGCCTGCTTCTCCCTCTCTCACTCCCCCTGCTTGTGTTCCCTCTCTGGCTGTGTTTCTCTCTGTCAAATAAATAAATAAATAAAATCTTTTTTAAAAGTATGTGATTCACTAGAGATTTCTTGTGTTCTAATGAGATCAGGGAACCTGCTTCCATTGCGCTGGGACGTGTGGTCAGTAAGGGAAGAACCGTGAGCGAGCACCCCGATTCCATTGTTGGACCCCCCACCAGGGGCTCAACTGCAAACCTGCAGGTCTTCACTAACACGAAGTAACAAACGGGGAACTGGCTAAAAATGGCCATTTCGTTATTTATAAGCAGGCTCTACACGGAGCCCAACGTGGGGCTTGGACTCGCGCCCCCAAGATCAAGACCTGAGCTGAGATCAGGAGTCGGACGCTTCACCGACTGAGCCACCCAGGCAGCCCCAAAGGGGCCTTTCTTTTAGAATGTTGGAGTCACAGATTCCTGGGGTCCCACGGCCACAAGGGAGCTGGGGAAACCGTGGCTGGTTGATCCTACGGAAAGCATCGCCCTTCCCCACACAGCAGGGTCAGCCCCGGCCCGCGCGAGGGGCACAGAGGACTGTCGTCATGTGGCAGGCCAAGGGCGCCCAGCCGCGTGCCCTGCGCCCACCCCTCCCCTCCCCGGCACCGCGTGCCCAGGCGCCCCGCCGCGTGCAGTGTGGGCTGACGTTGTGGACCCCAGAGAAGCAAACCGTCACACAGACCTGGGGCCCAGCCCGGGTTCCCTGGGGCTCCGGGGGGCAGTGAAGCTGGCTGTGAGATACTGTCCTCTCCTGTTCTGTATGCTCCCTGACCACCACCACCCTCCCCGGACCTACCACGCACGTGCGCCGGTCTCCCGGGGACGCCCACGTGGGCCGTGGATTTCCCAGCCCATGCGCAAGCCAGCTGACCTCCAGGTGCCGGCAGGGGCTTCTGTATCTGGTTTTTCCATCACTGTTGGGACCCACCCGGCTCCCGCCCCTCCGCTCTCAGTCTGTAGGCCTTCCCACAACACAGTCTTGGCCAGCAGAGAAGCCCCTCGGCAGGGAGCTTTGCCCGACAGAACTCAGGACTCGCACTCAGTGGGGTTGCAGATGCCAGGGGGCCTTCCCAGACTGGTCTCTTCGCTCAGGGATGCGCCTCTGAGCTTCCTCCACGTCTCCACGGCTCCGGGGCTCATTTCCGTTTCACGCTGGACGATATGCGCTCGTCTGGGACACACCACACTTGACGGTCCTGTCCACCCACGGAGGGCACCTCCGCCACTTCCTCTCCTTGGCAAGTAGGAAGAAAGCTGCTCTAAGGCGTGGGTCGGTTCTCGGTGGACGAGCAGGATGAGCCCAATAAATGGGAGCACACTCGCTGGATCGTCGGGAGGACTGTGTTCAGCTGTCAGAAGCCGCCCAAGTGTCTTCAGAGTGGCTGCCCCGTGTTCCGTGGCCCCAGTCCCGCTGCCCGACGTCCTCGCCCGCACGTGTGTGGGCAGGGCTCCAGGTTCGGGTCATTCTCATGGGCGTGCGGTGGCGTCTCACGGTTCTGATCGGCCATCACCCAGTGATGAATGGTTCGGAGCATCTTTTCACGAGCCTGTCTGCTCCCTGGGCATCTCCGGTGAGCTCTCCGCTCAGGTTGTGCCCGTTTTTTAACCTGGAAGTTTCCTTACTGTTGAGCAGGAAGAGTTCTTTGCATTTTTGGATACAAGTCCTTGTATCAGACACGCATTCTTGTGAAGGCCTCGCTTTGGAAGACGTCATCGCTCACAATATGGCTGCCCCTCAACAGCACCTGGGAAGACCGCCTGCCCCTTCCAAGGTCATGCAGAGTGGGCGAGAGCTCTCGAAGGTCAACCACAGGTCGCCCCGAGGCCCGCCTGCGGGCCAGCCGGTTTGTCCCGAAGGGCGACCCGTGCCATCCCTCACCTCGCTTCCCTTTCCTTCGTGCCTCGGGTTCCGTAAACCCACACACTGCCCACCTTGCAACGGTCTGCCCTCTCTTGCCATCTGGAAGGGAGAGCTCCCCGAGAGCAGGGGCCGCTGCTGGCTCCGGGATCCCTGTCACCCGTTCACAAAGGGGGAGTGAGATGTGGCGCACGTTGCTTTGCCCGCAGAGAAGAGGGAAGGTCTGCTCACGTCCGGGAGTGTTAGGGGCATCGGCACCAAACCCAGGGCTCACCCCCTGCCGGCCGCTGCGGCCAAGACTCCCGGTGTTTCATGTTTACCTGCAATGACACTTGAGCAGCATGAAGCACAAAGCACAGGAAACCAAGAGCAGCGTGTTTCTCTTGTCATCCATGGTCTCCTGGACAGCAAAGCAGAGAGAGGTAGATTGTAGACACTAGTCAGCGGTGTCCCTGCCACCTTCCCGCCACGGGTTCACGGTGTCTGGTGGGCACATCTTGGGACACCACGGCTGCTCCTGCTTCTGGAAGGAGGCGGCGGCTTGGGCGGGGACGCTCTGTGCCCGTGGGGCTCTCAGGGCGCTGGGCTGCCCCGGGGACGGAGTGCACACAGTCTCTGGCCCTCCAGCTCCAGCTCACGCACTCCGCCTGGGCCGCAGAGAAGAAGCGCATCACAGCTCCCCGCTACCCGGCTCTTACGAGGAGGGCTTCCTGGACTAGGAGGCGTGACGGGCTCCACACTCACCTTTTTGTTCTTTTTCCCCCCACACATAGTAAGATGGCTCATTTGTCCCAAGACTATGGTGGCTTCCATAAAGGCTACGAGCTCCCTTGGAGGTCGATGCTTGTGAACAGGGATTAAATCACAGGCATCAAGTTCCAGCGTGGACCTTGGGGCCCCAGCCAAGGCCCCGAGCTCACACTGGGATTTCTGCTCACGGTCTGTAGGGTTAGGTGCTGTGCTTCCTTCCTAAGCACTTGGTGAGAGGGCAAGAGGCTTCCAACCTGAATGGCCCAGCTCGGTAGCCACCAGCCACGTGTGGCCGCTGGGCCCATGAACGTGGCTGCTCTGCCCTAAGAAGTCCCCAGAGCCCCCAGAACACACTGACTGGGTCCTGGAGGCAGAAGCAGGATGAAAGAAAAGAATGGACGTGTCTCCGTCATAACTTCAGATGATAAAATAATGAAACCAGAATAGTCTGATCTACTGAGCTGAAAACAATCATATTGTGAAAGTCAACTCACTTGAGTCTTTCACCTTTTGTAACGTGGCTACAAGAAACCAACGTTGCAGACACAGCCCGCGGGCCCTCGTACTGGGCGGCCTGCTCTAGACGGCGCCACACGGGACACAGTCTTCATGCCCGAGACAGGCGGCCGGCCCCGTCTTAAACGAACTCAAGGGCCTTAGATACGCCCCGCACGTCCCAGTGACGTCATCCCCGTGGTCACAAACTGGGCCACGTCCCTTCCGAAGGGCCTCTTTACCTGGCCGGGGCGACGGGAGGGACAAGGTGGCTGCTTCCCAAGTGTTCTGTCTTTGGGTCTTCATACAGCCACAGGCTGGACGCTGTCCCCTGCCCTGCGGGTGGTGACCTCAGCAGGCCCTTTGGTGACGCAGACATAGGACGGCCCAGTC
This sequence comes from Spilogale gracilis, assembly GCA_004023965.1. NCBI lineage: Eukaryota > Metazoa > Chordata > Mammalia > Carnivora > Mephitidae > Spilogale > Spilogale gracilis. The sequence continues at coordinate 642 of PITA01024644.1, read as the reverse complement.
ATAATGAGGCTTCGCTGGCAGGGGCTTCTGGCCGTGGCTGGATGAGGGACCAGTTGAAAACTCAAGGACGGAGAGCCTGGGTGGCTCCGTGGGTTAGGCCCCGGGCTCCTGGCTGCAGCTCCGGTCACGAGACCGAGCCCCACATCGGGCTCCACGGTCCGCGGGGAGTCTGCTGGAGGTCCTCTCTCTCTGCTCCTCCCTCGCTCATGGGCTTGCTTGCTCCCTCTCTAAATGAATAAATGACATATATTTTTAAAATGTGAAGGGTATTTCTAAATGCTCGTCTGATCCTCATCTCTTCTGTTGTCCCCTCCTTGCTTTCTAGTGACGGACGCTCACTCACGGGGAGGTGCTAGAAAGGGGCGTGTGTTCACGCCCGTGACAGTGCACCCACATGTCCCCTTGTCCCCCCGTGGCGTCCACCTCGCTGCCGTGGGGCGCAGCCCGCCTGGCACCTTCCCCCACGCTCCCGCGGACTCATCGTCCAGACTGTGGACGGCACCCGTGCTGGCTCGGCCGGCCCTGCAGCTGCCCGAGGCTCGGGGGGATCAGTGCACGGGGGTCCCACGTTGTGACTCCTGGGTGTGACATGCACCTTTCCGACTCCTTCCTTTGGAAACGAATCACGTTTATTGCCGAGAG
>PITA01024643.1:0-18026 GCA_004023965.1 Spilogale gracilis | reverse complement strand
CCCAATCTCCCCGTGCTGGGCTTCATTTATCTACAGAAGACACAAAAATCTCAGTGGGTATTTATTCCTATAATGATAAAGCAGCAAGTGTCTCTATGAAAGACAGAAGTGCACTGACATTTTTCTTTCCAGTTCCTGCAAGGATCCTTTTCTGTGACCTTGGGTTTCCCAAAAAACCGCAGCTTTCCTCTCCCACAGACTGTGTACTGGGCACTTGGACTAGTCTGATGCTCAAATGAGCTCTGACTGGTGGGGAAGCCGAGGTCTGTGAATATCCTCTGTTGGGGAATGAAGAAAAGGAATGTAGTACAGGGACCTCTCCAAGAGCACACAACTCGTTCAATTTCCAGAGCACACAACTCGTTCAATTTCCAAAGCAGAGCTGGAATTCAGATGGGCTACTCCAAGCTCGGCCTGAGGTCCTAACAAGCATCTGCTTACTGGTAGAGAGAACCCACACTAGCAGCCAAACTCCAGTTAGACTCGCTTAGACGGAAGGGCCATGAATAGGGTGATTGAATGATGTATGTGAGGAGGCATGACCTTGAGAATGGTACCCTCATCTCTCTCGCCCCATCCCAGCCTCCGTCCTGCTAAAGAGGAACTAGATCGGTTGCTGGCTGGCCTGGAAGGTCAGGGTTTCTCTTCTCCCCTGGCTTTTTAGTGGACCATGATCATTATGCATGCTGATTCCCAAAAGGATGTGAATTATAGACCTATGATTTCTTTAAAATCAAGGAATTCATATCTAACTGCAGATTAAGCCACAGATTTATTACTCTTATTACTTTTCTCCAAAAGTCCCTTCTCTTTTTGTCCCTATTCAGCCTGGGGAGGCTACTACAGATACATTGACCTTGTGGGGAGCTCTAGCACGATGTCCCAAGTCTCCGTGGACAGTGAAATTACAATCGAAACCTCAAGTATGAAAATACACCTCCAGTGGTGAGTGCATCTACTCTGTATTTGATAGTACAAGTCAGGGATGGAGTGTTGACCCTAGAAGCCACCCAAAAACACAAAAAAGAAGGCCACCCGATAAAAGGGACCTTAACATAACCACAGGGTCATGACCAACACCTAAAAGCAAACAAGCCTAGTATAGGGTTTAAGATCATCAAGGAAACACAACTTCCTTTGATTCTTTTTTTTTTAACCGATGGATTGATTTGTTGTAATAAGTGATGAAGGTGATTGCCAAAATTTTAATTAAAATAATGCAAATATTATGACTGCTGTCTCTTTGGCAGAGCAGGGAAAGGAATTAGCAACAAGGTACAGTATGGATGAATGGGGTAAAAATTTGTTTTTGGAGCTATAGTGTGTTCAAAGCTATGGAGTTTTTCCAAAGAAGTCTCACTGTTATGACCTGAATGCTTGTGTCACCTCAAAATTCGTGTGTTTAATCCCTAATGCCCAATGTGATGGGATTAGGTTGGCATGAGCTCATGAGGGTGAGACTTCATGAGATACTGCCTTTATACAGAGAGAAGATAGAGACCTCCACCTCTGTCCACAATCATAAGCCAAGGAAAGGCCATGTGAGCAGATAGTGGTCTCCAAGCCAGTAAGCAGGATCTCACCAGATACCAAAGTAACCGCCATCTACAATCTTGAACTTGGACTTCCCAGCCTCCAGAATGGTGAGGAATAAATGTCAGCTGTTTAAGCTAGCTGGTCTATGATATTTTGTTACAGAGGCCCAAAGAAACCAAAATATATATCCAGTTCTTGGTTTTCTGCTGCCATGTTAGGCAGGGCATATATTTTACCTCTTGTTGCCTGTATATCCACTGGAGATTTAAAAAATAATGCCAGTTCTGTTTTCCCAACTCCATGAGGTTTCAATTTCTCTTCACTCCCAATCTTCTGGCTACATCTATGTTCCTGATCCTTCCTGGACATGATCTTTATTCTAGGTTTCCATAGAATTCCTTCTTCCTTCCCAGAGCAATTATTCCAGAAAAGACCTCTAGTAAATTTTAAACCAAAGAATGAGGAAGGCAAAAGTGAAAGTATGAACTTATAGCAGGGGCCCTACTGAATCAGTTTTCACATGGACAGGAGCTACAATTCAAAAGAAGGGATTTTGCATTTTGGATATGCGGCTTCCTCCAACTGAAATGCCAATGTTTGGAACCCAGAAAGGGAAACTTGACTCCATAATAATCCCAAAGGACCAAGTGATTCCCCCAGATGTCTCTATTCCCAAACATTCTTTGCTTGCTCCCAAAGAAGTTTTCACAAAGGTCCTCAGGTTAAGAAACTCAGATTAGACGATCCCTTGCAGATGCCTTCCCACACTCAGCCCCCACCTTGCACTTGGCACTGAACTAAGTGCTGACCAGAGCAAAGGTCAGCCAGGGCAGGTAGAAAACAAGGGAGGGAGGGTGGCCAGGTTTTCTTCCACTGCCCACCTCTTCGTCCACAATTTACTCTTTAGCAATAATAAAGGAAATTATGCCCTTAAAAGACAACGACAGATATAGGACAGCCCAACTGGAAATAACAGAGAACTTTCAGATTGCCAGCCTCGTGTTTCACAGGCGACCTTGGATTATCACAGAAGGTATGGAAGCTAAAGTCTTCCTGCCAGGAATGGGGAGGCGGAAGTAATGGTAGGATGGACAGAGGCGCCCACTGTAATCACACAGGAAGAGAAAGGAGAAAAAGACTCTCAGATAAGACTGCACTTCAGCTGTGCTATCCATTCTACCCACATCACGATAGCTCAGTAATTCTCCTCCTCCTAGGAAAACTAGCTAACATTTTTGTGTATCTGTAATGTGCCAGATGCTACTTTCAGTGTATTAGCTCATTCGGTCTCTGCAACAACCCACTTAGCCGTGACTCCTAAGCTCCTATGGCTGGCTGCAGGGTGGCTATGATGGCCCTAAATGGTTCCCTCCTCCCTAAGTCTGTGCCCTTTGCCAGGAGGCTTTGCAGCAATCCACCTACGAGATAGTGTCTATTTTCCCACTTCTTAGATCTGGCCTCGTTCACATCACTTGCTTCCCTGAGAAAATGAAGCAGAAAAGACAAGGTGCCAGCTCTGAGCCCAGACTCAAGAGGACTGGTGGGTGTCCATGTTGCTTTTCCCCTGGACCCCCACCATGTCAACACACCTGGCCCAGTCTGCTGGAGGATAAGAGATACATGAAGCGGAGAGAACTCACTGGAGTCATCCCCGTCAGGCCCACTTGTACCTCAGCCATTGGGCAGCCAACCCCCAGATACCTAAGGAAGCCCCGCCAAGAGAGGCAGATCTGTTCTGGCTATCCAAAGAATTGCAAGCAATGACATCTAGCTCCAGTTCAACACCCCTGGGCTTTGGGGTGATTTGTTAGAGACAACAGCTAACTGATACTTATTTTAACAAATTGGGAAGCTGGGGCACAGAGGAGTTAATCAACTTACCCAAGGTTACTCAGATATTTAGTAGTGGAGACAAGAACTGAATGCAGGCAGCTTATCTCAAAGCCAATGTACTTACCCACAATCAGACCTCCTACTTTGGTGAGGAGTAAAAGAACATAGGGGACTGTGGCAACAATCAGTGAGGGCTGTGGGGGTAGGTGTGTGATATTCACTATTTCAGAATATCTCCCTTTCCTCTTGAAAAGCCTTTGTGTTAGCCATTCAAATCAATCAGTTTTTACAAGGAAATTTGAGTCTTCTGACAGAACTGAGAGATCATCTAAGTTCTCATAAATAAAGCACTCAAAGAAAGAAGAGATTCTCAGAAAGAGATAGCACTTTCAAATTGAATGTTCTCTTTTCTCAAAGAAAAATGTTATAGACTATAAATTTTAAATAAAGGTGATGTACAAAATTGAGTGGCCAGGGGTTACAATATCAAAGTCATCAGAATTTCCTTTGGAATGAAATATGACGTTATACTTAGGCATATTAGTCATACACAGTAGGATAAAAGCATATCAGAAGCCCCAAACAAACCCCCTTAAATAATGCATTTTCAGAAAAATCTGTATCTGATATCAAAAATAATTTTTTACCTCTGCAGATGTGAAAAGGATTAATCTTGGCAACCCAGACAGCCCCTTTTCCTTAATATCAGGACAATATTTGTATCTAGCTAAATTCATTGCATACATATTGGACACTGAACCACCTGCAAAAAACAAAATTGAAATGGTATATTTATAGCATGAAATTGTAGTTTCCTAAGTGCCGACCATGGGGGAAGACATGAATGGCTATGGCTGCTCTGTTCTAATGACGGATCCCCACAAGTCATCTGAGCACCACGCCCCACCCACTTCCTAACCCCAATTACAGCAATTTCCAATCTCAGCAAAGACTGAAGTTTTGGTCTCTTCTCTCATTCCAGAGTTTTTCCAAACTACAAGTTTCAATCTATGGACAAGGGCCAGTACCCAAGCAATACCCAAATCTTCATAGTTAACGATATTCCATCTATCACCTGACCAATGAAATGACAATGCATGCTCATCTCTGGTCTCAAGAAAGGACTGTGGGATGAACAACATGATTCAGAAAACTCCTCAAATAAAATTGATTGAAAGACATATAGCCCTTCCAAATTCCGAGCAGAAGAGAAATTCATTTGTAAGATATAAATCTCAAATTATAGACATCTCCTTGGTTTAACATTTACATCCATTGTTTAGAATTTATGCAAATGTTGCCACTTCAGAGAAAGGAATGAGCTAGATGCTCAACAAGTAGCATTATTCCTACCCAACTTTTTGGGATGTGTAAATCTTCAAGGGGCTGTTCCTCATATAACACATGAATAAATGCTTGTGTGTTTGCAGTGGAAGGGAGATGGCCAATAACTAGCTGTACTTACCTGGGTTAAATATTCCATCCCCTTCTTTCCAGCCAATAAATTCAATCATTTTCTTCAGAACCGCTTCTTCCACTAACAGAAACACTGGGGACACCTCATACGTATAACTAGATAGATATAAAAAACACTTCACTTCTATGACTAGAGTCAAACCATCCCTTTGGTGTCCCAAGAAAAATGCACATAGAGTTTTATTCAACCAAGTGGCTCTGGAAGTGTAGGTAGAGTATTTGGAAATTTATCCCACTGGAAATAGAGAAATGTGGAGTCCATGATAGTGCTAGTCATGGTTTGATAGACACCAATAGCTGGGGGCCTTAGGGATGCACAAGCTACCCCAGCCATAGTAATCTATGAGAACCCTTCAGGTCCACTGGGAGCCATAAAAGCAGTACACCTAGATTCTTTGTATTAGCCATGAGCCGTGGCCATTTTATTATTTGGATGCTGCTTTGGATGCTGGTTAAAGAAAAAGCATTGTCAGATACCTGGGGGACTCAACCCATTGAGTGTCTGCCTTCAGTCTGGGTCCTGATCTCGGGGTCCTTGGATCAAGCCCCATATTGGGCTCCCTGCTCAGCAGGGAGTCTGCTTCTCCCTTTCCCTCTACCCCTCTCCCCAGCTTATGTGCTTTCTCTCTCTCTCTCTCTCTCTCCTCATTGTCTCAAATAAATAAATACACTCTTACAAAAAAAGAAGAAAAACCATTGTCATGGTAACCAGGTTTTATTAGGTTCTTGTCATGAGTACCCTAAGTCAGCTCTGGCTACTCTATAGGGAAACTACTCATCCTCCCCTACATTCATGTGCTGGCACAAATGGGAAGTGCTCGGCGGGGCCTCTCTTATTATGTGATGATTTTATTGCAAAGCACTGCCCAAATCCCCTGTCATTGAAGGTTTTGCTGCTCCAGGCTGGACTGCTGTTGTGGGAGAACACTAAATTAGTCCCTTGTGGAAATGCCTTAGTTGCAAGGAGCCATCTTTCCCAAGGTCACAACCAGGTATAAAGGCCTGGCCATACGGGGCCCAACCCCACACCACTCTGAAGGGCCACCAGAGCTCCAGAGATCTCCATGGAGTCAGCCAAGATTACCAATGAGGCCACAGGACAGCTTGACTTCTGGATCTGCCCACTCCTGCTGCCTTCCCTTCTCATCACCCATGTGGATTCCAAGGGCATTACTTAATAAACAGCCTGCTCACTAAACTCCATCTGGAGCAGCTTCCCAGGGAACTCCACCTGGGGGGTTACGATGCCTTGTTTCATAATATTTGAGTCTCTTCTTTCTCCAGATAACTTGAGGGTGACTAAATTACCTATAATCTCCTCTAACAATTAAGCCATTAAATTAATTGTATCTGAATAAATGTGTACTCCAAATATGTAAGCCAGGCAGATAAACTTAGCTTTTCAGTCACAGAAATGAATGAAAATATTTTAACACCAACAAAGTAAAACTTTGGACAGGCAAAACAAAAACCAAAAAACAAAATGAAACAAAACAAAAAAATGGAACACCTGCTGTGTCTCACCTCCTTACCTCCCTACAAACCAAACACTCTATAAATATTATGTCATTTTGCAAACAATCCAGGTTCTATGTTCAACCATGCTAGGATGCCAGTTCACACATATCAAAAGTGTGGGAAAAAGTCTATGTGTTTATGTGCGCCTGCAAATGTAAGTGAAACAATTGTTCACTTAAAAAAAATATATTATGAAGCCTGCCTACAAAAGTGGGCTCAATTATAAACCTGGAGACAGGCATGGAGGTGGAGGAGAGGACAATATGGGACACTCTCATGACTTGCTCACATTTTGAGTGGATTGTTCAGCTTAGCAACAATTTAATACTTTGCAAACTGCTCCATGTTTCAGCAAAAATAACCCAGATGAGAAGTTAGAAAACCAAGGACATAGAATGAAAGGTTCAGAGAGTTGGATAATTTTACTGCCTCTTCTGGCCCACCTACCACTTAAGTCTTCTACTCACTGTAAACTGGTATCATCTCTCATCACCCCACCAAGATTTCTCTAACTGAAGTCACCGATGACATCTGTGTTGCTAATTCAAGGAACACTTTTTAGTCTCTGACTTAGTTAAATACTCAACAGCATATGATTCTAGACACAATCTCCTCCATGGTTTCCATGCCTTCTTGATTGATTTTCTCCTTCTTCTCTGTCTTTTCATTGTAGGCTGGTCTTCCTCCTTCTAACTATGGGATATTATTAGACATCCTCAAGGTCTTGTCCTATGCTTCCATCCTCACTCTACAGTCTATCTTACAGACACCTTCTCCATCTCCTGGTTTGTTTTTGTTCAAAGTATCTTCATCCTGCTCATCAAAATCATTTGTTTGACTTTGAAAATATATCAATGCTTGGGAGACAGCCACAGAAATTCAGATTAATTTAATTGGTCTGGGTTGGGACCCGGGCCTCAATATATTTTTTGGAAATACCCCAAGTCGATTCTGATGAACAGGAAGAGTTGAGTTTCACTGACCTAAGGAATCCCAACTATGCCCACTTTTCAATTGCCATCATTTCCTAGTAACTCCTAAACTGACACCTTTTATGGAGATACTGGAATTCCAGTCCTGTATAACTCTCAGCTTGGCTGATATAAACTCTTAAATAGCTCAGTGTCACTGCAAACTCAAATTCTGGCAAATTGAAAATTAGCTTCTTGCTCTTACCTTTTTCATCATATCCCTGAAAACTGGTCCCCTCTTCCAATGCTTCTTATATCAATAAATGATATGACCATCCACCCAGCTATAGAAGCCAGAAATCCAAGCATCATTGTCTAAACCTTCTTGTACTCATTACTAAAGTCCAATATATTATCCAGATTTTTCTGTTTATCCTCTAAACACATTTTTTCTCTCTCTTTCCTACCACTTCTAAGTCCAAGTTACTGTCATCTCTCACATGACAAAGATAATGCCCTACTGATCAGTCCCCTCCAATCTGCTCTCCATATTTCCAGTGACCTTTTCAATAAGCAAATGGAATCTAATGATTTAAAAACCTTTAAAAATTTTCAATTGCCCTTAGAATAACTCATAAACATTGCCCACTGGGTCTTGCATATATGGTTCCTATTCATTTTTCTGATCATATCCTCCATTATGCTCCCCCATACCTTTCTGAGCTATACCTTCACTGACCTTTCAGTTCATAAGGTACACTATTCTGCCTCCTGCCACAAGGCCTTTATGCCATTCCCTCTGTTTGAAACTATTTCTCCTCTTTTCACCTAGTTAACTCTTACTCATTCTTCAGTTCTTAGTTTCACTTTCTCAGAGAAGACTTCCCTCAGCTCCCAACTAGGAAAAATTGTCCCACTTATATTTATAGCATCATGCACCTCCTCATATGTGAATTAAAATTTTATAGAAATTTGTGTGGATAATTTTGATTAATTTGCATGGAGCATCTCTATCTCACTAGACTTTTTGTTTCCTGAAGGTCAAGTCAGGTTTTGCTTCTATTCCAAGTATTTCTCCAGCACTTAGAAGACATGGCTTTTCATGCAGAAATGAATGACAAGTTGCTTAATCAATTTTCTCACCTGTTAAGTGGAGATAACCAAGCCTGCATTTACCATCTCACAGTACTATTATCAAATCAAACAACTCTTTAAAATACTGCTAAATGTCATTCCATTATTTATGATGACACTGTACCAATGAAACCATGATATAGAAATTCATGAAATAAAACTTTGTCTACTTAAAAAAATCTCTAATGCATGCTCTATGTAAGAGTCCAGTAAAATGGTACTTACACACTTGGGTTTAATGCTTCTGTCATAAATCGGGCCACCAAGGAGTAATAATCAAGTCCAGCATACAACTGGTTGAAAAATCTTGGATGGTCTGTAAATTTAAGCAGAGCATTCAACTATGCAGCAATAAAAAAAGAAAAAGACTCTCCATACAGCAGTAACATAAATCAATCTTTCAGACAGGAAATGCAGCCAGATACAAAAGAATATATCCTGCATGAATCTACTTAAATGACATTCAATATGAGGCAAAGCTGATCTATGGAGACTGAGGTTAAAATTCTGGGTACTTTGGGAAGGCAATATTGACTAGGAAGGGGCTCAAGGAAGGTTCTGGAGTGCCAGAAAGAGTCTACATCTTGATCTGGGTGATAGTCACTCACACACAGTTATGCACAAATTCATTGAACACTTGAAATCCGTCCACTTTACTAACTATAAATTATGCTTCAGTTTTAAAAAGAATTCAAAATCTAATCATGTGCAATGTTGAAGACCCACCTCATAACCCTCTCAAACAATCATATGTTTCTTTTTCTTTCTTTTTTTTTTAACAACCATATGTTTCTAAACAACATTAGGCACTCTCTTAGGAACTCTGGTTTATCTGCTCCCTTTATTGTCCACCCCAGGTCCAAACCAGTACCCTTGAGAAATGGATTACTCGAACTAGTTGCCCAGGTATCAAAGCCTCCTACCTTTATCTTCAGAAGACACCAATCTTAACTTCCCTATCTTTAAACACATTTCACTCACCAACAGGGTTCACTTCGGGCTACTGGCAGTGAGTGGCCTTTTCATTTTTCAGATTGGACCATTTTCATAGTGCAACTGACATTATGTAGATGGGAGTAAGATGTGACTCATCATACAGCTTACATAAACTTTCTAATTCAACTTACTTCAAAGGCAGTAGCCTTTAAGACTCAACTTCAGTTCCAACTTTCTATTTTTTCCCCCTCCTATAAAAGGTCTCACAAAGGTTCTTGGCTTTCCACAGTGTGACTATTCACACCAACACCAGGCTAACTGACTTGACATTCTCAATCAGAGGAAGCCCAGCATGACAAAGAACAAGGAGGCAGGAGGCCTGTTTCTAAATTTGAGTATTTGGGAACCTTTTGAGCTAGAGACTTCTCATTACAACTCACAGCATTTGGTTTTAGGGTTTTTTTTTCTCTTTAAACTAGGGGTTTAATAAAAAACAAAAGTTCAAGAAAATGTTTTTTTAAATAAAATAGGGAAAACTTCCTCTAATCTGGCAAAGGAAACCAGACATTACTACAAGTAATTTTAATAAGATTTTTTTTTTAGTTTCATGTTAATTTATGATTGATTTCCATGGTAACATTATGGAAAATATCCAATAAACTGAAAAATCTCCTGCATTAAATGTCATTCTACACTTCTGACATGCACTATAATAATAAGATATGTATCTCTGCTTTTGAAATGCTAACTGGGCTTTTGATACATACATTAGACTTTCCCAAGGGAATATAAACCAATTATTTTTAGCCAGGATTTTATTATGTTCTTTCCACTAAATTTAGTTCAGTGTCAGAATTCACAAAGCATAATGCCTGCATGGTCTTAAGCACTAGATTACCTTTACAGCACACTGCAAAATGCATATTTGGGGAAGTTACTTCCTTACTTCTGGAACTTGTCCCTGGGTGTGCGGGATATTAACAGTTGGACTAGTATGTCATCACAGGACCAATACCATAGTGGTTAAGCATTATGGTGAACCTATCACAACAGAAACTTACCGTGTATTCATTGTTGTTGTTTTTTTTTTTTTTTTTTTTACACTTTCTTAAAGGTTTTTATTTTTAAAGCTAGATTTGATAAAATAATTTGACAATTACCAAATGCCAAAGCTTCATCAGTATCTTCCCAATCTACTCCTGTTTATAGTGAAGACACCTTCCGGAACTTTTTTTTTTTTTTTTTTGCATATTCTGGGCCATCAAGATTTAAAATCCCTTTACAGATTCTATAATCAAACTACACTTTGCCAGTTTAAACCAACATAAGAAATGATAAGTAGCAGTCATCATATACGGTCTTGATTATAAATGGAGGATAGAGATTGCCAAGGAGCAGATCACATTTCTGTATGACCACTAACACCAACAGTTTTTCTATCCATTTATTTTTGGCTTTGACAAAAAAAAAAAAAAATCTGTATTATTAATTAAGTGGCCCATTGTAAAAAGAACAGAACTACTATTGTTTGATCCAGCTTTCCTATCCCGCAAACATTGTCAGACTCAGCTTTACTATGACATAAATCCATGCTGAAGAAAATAGAAGAACTTGTTAGGAATACAGATCAAGGAGGCAAATGAAAGGTCTTACTAGTTTTGACGCTGTAGCGTATGACATCTTGGCAGAGCTCCAACAGCCTGTGGTGTGGCTCTCCAGTGTCCCTCATCTCCAAATCAAGAAGTTGTTTCAGCTGTTCAGGGGCCCGCCACTCACAAACCTGGATGTTCATCAATGGCAGTTAATTGGGATCCTACTGAGGCCAGATATCGAGAGGAAGTTAGCATCATGGGCCTTACCCTCAAGAAGCTTCCAGACAAGTAAGAGAGACTGTGATTTAAAGGTACAACCCTAGTCCAGGGTGAAAAAGCTTGGATGGTGACCCAGGTGTCACTGGAGCAAATGAGGGGCCCCATCTTCAATTTAGAAGGTCAAAGATTTCCTGGAGGAACTGATTTCTAACCAAGCAAATATTAGGGGATGAAGGAAGCAAGAGGACACTCTAGGTGGGAGGAACAGAGGTCATAAAGGCTGAAATACAAGGGCACATCTGAAGAGTGAAGTTAGTTTGGTGTGGCTAGAACATGGGGCTGGAGGAAGGAGAGGCAAGAGGGAAGCTGGAATGCCAAATTAACTTCCTCACTAGTCTCCTTTTGTACCCTTACCCTTGACCCATATATTCTATCAACCTGGCAGTCAGAATCCAAAATGATCCTCTTAAATTTAAGCTACAGCCATTCCTCTGCTAAAATACCTCAGTGGCTCACTTCCTTCAAAGTAAAGCCAAAGTCCTCACAATGGCTTCAAATGATCCTGTATAGTCTACTTCCATTCATGGCATTTGCTCTTGAGTTTAGCATGGCTTTCCTCCTGGCTAACTCTGCCCCACCACCCTAACCTCCTTGCTGTTCCTTAAGCACACTGGGCACACTTCTTCCTGAGGGTCTTCACACTGGCTGAGCCCTCTGCTTGGATATTCCTGCCCCAAATGTCCTCATGGCTAACCTCTTCAATTCTTTCAAAGCTTTGCTCAAAAGTCACTTTCTCAATGACCACAATCGTGATTCCCTTATTTAAAATCACAAGTTTCACATTATCCCAGCCCTATCACCTCCTTAACTTCTCCTGCTCTTCCTTTTTCCATCGTACTTCTCATCTTTAAACATACCATGTAATTCATTTATTTTGTCCCACATAGTCTCCAAGAGAACAGAGATGTCCATCTGTTTGCTCACTGCTCCCAAGTAACTAACACAGTACCTACCACCTACCTCCTTAGAGCTCCACAACCATGTGATGAATGAAAGGATGAATGAATGAATGAAATGAGACTCAGATCATGACAGATTTTCTATGGCATGTTACAGAGTTTAAACTTGGCTCTAGGACAGCCACTGAAATGTTTCAGACAGGGGAATGATATGAACATATTTGTGTTCTAGCCAATGGCTTTAGTTGCTCTACAGCAATTCCAAGTAAAATCAGAAATAAGATGTGGCTGTAATAAACCAGTCAAGAGAAGGTGGTATTCTGGATGATGTAGATACTGTTGGAATGAAGTATTTGCAGAGATATTTAAAATGCTGAAACAATAGAACTCAAAAACCAGTTGCACAGCAAGGATGAGGGAGAGGAATAAGCCAAGGACAACCCTGAGGTCTGTTACATGCATGGGTTGATCATGATGATAAGCAATAGAATCTGCTTTGGGGTGAGGTTGGGATGATGAATTTGAGGCATATGTAGTCTGAGGCCTCCAAGGACAGCCAAAAGGGGTGCAAGAGTTGGTCTGAAGCTCTTGTGAAAGACTGAGAACAGAGTTCCAGACATCCACCATGGTAATACTCCATGGGGGACATACTTAAAGAAAATCTACCAGTAAGAGCAAAGGAACAGGATCTCCCCTGGGCACCACCATCACTTAAAATATGGACAAAGGGAGAGGAGCTCCCTTGTGAGGTGGAGGACAAACCAGAGAAGCCAGGACAATCTGAGAAGAGTGTAGTGCTACTAAAACAAAGAAAACAGAATGTTTTAAGAAGAAGATGGTCATCACTATCAAATCCTGTTGAGAAGTCCAATTTGATAAAAGTGCTCATGGTATTTATCAACAAGGAGGTGTTCTTGGCAAGAGCCATTTGACTTAGAGAGGTGGGAGTGGAGGCCAGATTGCCATGGAGTGAGGGTGTGGGAGGTGAGGAAAGAGAGGGAGGGAGGGAGCATAGACAATCTTTAAAAAGTTAGGCTGTGGAGGGGAGGAGAGAGACAGGGAAGTAGCCAGGAAGTCAGGAGACTAGGAGGTGGGAGGTTGGGGAGAGCAGGAAGAAATACTGAGTTGTACAAGGGGTATGAAATTAAACTCTGATGTGAGAACTCTAATAGGCAGAGGTAAATTGAAAATGACTGAGACAATCCAAAGGAATGAGTACTGATAGAAGCACATCTCAGACGTACTTCAGGTTTAGTTCCATAATGGGAATATTGAAATAAAGTGAGTCAAAGATTTGGGTTGCCCAGGGCATATAAAAGTTATATTTATACTGGACCATCTAGTCCCCTAGGTGTGCAATAACATTATGTCTAAAAAATGTACATACCTGAATTTAAAAAAGTACTTGTTTGGGGAGTTCATCAAGAAGAGGTGACCACCAGATGACCCTGAGCTGGACTTAGGCCCTTGGAGGCTCCTCATGTCCTCCCCAGTCCTTGTAATGTAGGTTCTGCTTGTGTCTCCTGCTCTGAGGCTGCTCCAAGAATACAGCCTTGAGATAATGATGTGGTGTTGAGAAGAGTGCATAGTATTTTTGAGTGAACCCAATTAAGGCCACTATCTGTCTGTCTATCTGTCTATCTATCTATCTATCTATCTATCAAACCAAAACTTTTAAGGTTTGGTGGGCTGGTGTGGGATCCACTCATCTTGCTGCTGGCCAAGACACATCTCCTACATAAGTTCCCTGTGCTTATTAAAACTGCCATATGCCGGGGCACCTGACTGGCTCAGTTGGTTAAGCGACTGCCTTCGGCTCAGGTCATGATCCCAGAGACCCAGGATCGAGTCCCACGTCAGACTCCCTGCTCAGCAGGAAGCCTGCTTCTCCCTCTCTCAATCCCCCTGCTTGTGTTCCCTCTCTAGCTGTGTTCCTCTCTGTTGAATAAATAAATAAATAAAATCTTTTAAAAAATAAAAATAAATAAATAAATAAATAAATAAATAAATAAATAAATAAATAAAACTGCCATATGCCAACCTGAAATGGTCTGTTTATTTCTTTGGTCTCTCCCTTCTCTCTGCCCGGAGGCAGTTTCAGATTTCACCCAGGAAACTTCTGAAGAGATTATGAACTCATGTTATTTTAGTGCTCAAAAATGCAAACCATCATCTGAGCTTTCAGTGAGGTGTGATCTTTGTGATGATGGAGGGTCTTGTCACCACGTTGATTGACTGTGGACTGATTGGCATGGTGGCTGCTGAAGGTTGAGGTGGCTGTGGTAACTTCTTAAAATAAGTTTGCTTCATTTCTTGACTCTTCATTTCATGAACAATTTCTCTTAGCATATGATGCTGTTAGATAACATTTCACCCTCAGTAGGACTTCTTTCAAAATCAAAGTCAATCTTCTCAAACCCTGTCTCTTTGTCAACTAAGTTTATGTACTCTCCTCAATCCTTTGCTGTCATTTCAATAGTTTTCATGGCATCTTTACCAAGAGTAGGTCCTATCTCAAGAAATCACTTTGCTCATGCATCAGAAGCAACTCCTCATCCATTCATGTTTAAACATGAAATTGCAGCATTTCAAACCCATCTTCAGGCTCCATTTCTAATTCTAGTTCTTTTGCTATTTCTACCACATCTGCAGTGACTTCCTCCACCAAAGTCTTGAACCCTCAAAGTCATCCATGAAAGTTGGAATCAACTTCTTCCAAACTCCTGTTTATATTGTTATTTCAACTTCTTCCCATGTATCACAAATGTCATTAATGGCATGTAGAATGGTGAATCCTTTCCAGAATGTTTTAGATTGACTTTGTCCAGATCCATCCAAAGAGTGACTATCTAGGGTAGCTGTAACTTTACCAAATGTCTTTCTTAAATGGTAAGACCTGAGAGTCAGAATTACTCCTTGATCCATGACCTACAGGATGGATATTATGTTAATGAGTCCATTAATTTTACACCTCTCTACAGAGCTCTCGGGTGACAATGGGCTTTGTCAATAAGCAGTAATATTTTGAAAGCCATCTATCTTTCTGAGCGGTAGATCTCAACTGTGGGCTTGAAATATTTAGTAAACCATGTTATAAATAGAAGGACTATCACCCAGGCTTTGTTCTTTCACTTTCGGAGCACAGGTAGAGTAGATTTAGCATCATTCTTAAAGGACCTTGAGTTTTCAGAATAGTTAATGAGTACTGGCTTCAATTTCAAGTCACCAGCTGCATTAGCCCCCAACAAGAGAGTCAGACTGCTGAATCTTTGAAGCCAGGCATTGGCCTCTCCTCTCTAGCTTTGAAAGTCCTAGATGGCACCTTCTTCCATTAGAAGGTTGTGTCATCTATACTGAAAAATCGTATGTTTGGTATAGGTCTTCTGGATCTCTTTATGCAGCTTCTACATCACCCCTTGCTGCTTCACCCTGAACTTTTATGTTAGAAGGATGGCTTCTTCCCTTAAACCTCATGAACCACCCTCTGATGACTTCAAACTTTTCTTCTGCAACTTCCTCATCTCTCTCAACCTTCCTAAGAGGAGGAGAATGAGGGATGAGGGTCTTGCTCTGGATGAGGCTTTGACTTAAGGAAATGTTGTGGCTGGTTTGACCTTCTATCCAGACCACTAAATCTTTCTCCAGATCAGCAATAAAGTTTTTTGTTTTGTTTTGTTTTGTTTTTACTTTCCTATTACTCATATGTTCACTGGAGTAGGGCTTCTAATTTCCTTCAAGAATTTTTCCTTTTGTAGTCACAATGTGGCTAACTGGAGCCAAACACCTAGCTTTTGACCTGTCTCAGCTTTCCAAGAGTCTTCTTCATTAAGCTGTATCAACCCTAGCTTTTGATTTAAGTTGAGAGATATGCACCTCTTCCTTTCAGATGAATACTTAGAGGCCATTGCACGGTCATTCATTGGCCTTATTCCAATCTTGTGTCTCAGAATAGGGAGGCCCAAGGAGAGGGAGAGCAACAGGGGAGCTGGCAGTGAGTAGAATAGTCAGAACACACACAACGTTATCCATAAGCTCACTGTCCTATATGGATGTGGTTTGCAGTCAAAACAACTACAAGAGAGGAGAGTCAAGATGGCGGAAGGCCAGGTGACCACATTTCGGGGAGTTCCCTGAAGAGAGCGGAATTCCAGCAAGAAAAACCACTACAGGACCACTGTGAACACCCATGAAATCAGCCTGAAATGTGATATTTCGCACTTCTGGATCACCATCACCACGGGAGACAAGGACCATCGGCAAAAAGGTAGAAACACATAAGAGGGACCCGAGGCTTGCCCCCAGAGACAGGGGTGTGGGGGAGGAAGCCCGCAGAGCTGAACCATTGAAAGCAAATACCCCAACACAAAAGAGCTCTGTGAGTGAGGAATAACAGCAGATCACGGTCTGAATCGGGGCGAGACAGAAATGGGAGCACAGCAGAGCCCGCAGCAAGGCAAGGAGACTTTTTTTTGCCGGAGCGGGAGACGGGGACCTGCAGGGACAGAGAGTGCCCTGTGAGGTGCAAAATCAGTTTTTCCTCCACGGCAGCAGGAAGACGGGAATCTGCAGGGAAAGGAAGTGCCCCACAGCTCCAGGGAACTTAGAGGGGCTGGGGTGCAGAGACTATACCCCCACTGCTTAAGCCAGAGAAGCAGGGCTTCGTAGCACGGGGGATCTCAGCAAGAGCGGCGGGCGTGGATTCTATTTTTCCGCCGCTACCTTTCTATCCCGCTTCTCTCCATCCCGTGGGCCGAGCGCGGACCCCCCCCAGGGAAGGCGATTTTACAGACTTGTGTGGGACTGGAGAGGCCGCGGGTCCCGGGGCACAGACAAGGTCGCACGATCCAAAAGGAGTTGTGGCTTTGAGGTGCGGGAGTGAAGCGACAAGCGGGGGCGGGGGCAGAGATCAATACAACGTCTGCGCAAGCCGGGCTGTGACAGGCTGCCAACCGGGAGGCTGGAAAGAGCCCCTCCCTGTGTAGAGGCTCTCTCTGGGAAGGAGGTCTGGGCGCAGACATCTTGCTCCGACCTGACTTCCTCAACAGCTGAAAAAAGACATAAAAGAACAACAATCTGCTACCAGAAAATTGTAACCTGATAACCTGGTTACCATTGAGACAGGCCTCTAGCAAGGGGGCGGAGAGACGCAGCCCAGGTAGAAGGACTGAAACGGAGCGGCAGGCCCCGCCCCCAGAAAGCAAGCCAGAAGCTCAGGAGGACAACATTCAAAAGCAAAACCCCAAATTGGGGGAAAGGCAATTTATTAAACTCCTGGCACTGACTACAAGTACCAAAAGCCCTACAACTCAGATACAGTTTTCCACCTTATTTAATTTTTTTAAACTTTTTTCTATTTCTACTTTTAAAGCTTCCACTTTAAGCTTAATAATACAGTCTCATGGTTTTTCTTCTTTCAATTTTTAACACCCTTCTTATCACAACGTGATACCCAATACAACACCCCATAACATTTTTTTTTTCTTTTTTACCCTGAAATTTTTTCAAACACACTCCTGTATTTTCTGCTTTTGTGGTTACCTCTTGTTTTCCTGTTTGCTGTCTTTGTTTTTCCCTTTCTTCTCTCCTCTTTCCTTTATTCTCTCTTTTACATGTACATGTAGTTATAAGCCTCAAGTCAATCCCACATCCCTATTCAATACTACCCCCATATACAACCAGTTCTAATCTCTCTCTATCTTTTGAAAGTGGGCTCCTCTATGACCCTGCAATTGCACTACTGGGCATTTACCCCAAAGATACGGAAGTAGTGAAAAGAAGGGCCATATGCACCCCAATGTTCATCGCAGCAATGGCCACAATCGCCAAACTGTGGAAAGAGCCAAGGTGCCCATCAACAGATGAATGGATAAAGAAGATGTGGTACATATATACAATGGAGTACTATGCCTCCG
>PITA01024642.1:8188-26023 GCA_004023965.1 Spilogale gracilis | reverse complement strand
ACAAAATTAATTCTTTTGGTAAGTAATTTATTCAATGTATGGATTGGATGCACAATTTTGCCCCCGGAGACCACCATTGCTGTCTATCCCCTCACCCATGTAGAGACCAGGTTCTACCAACCTCAGCATTTGTAAATGAGCCGAACCCTCTGGTATGTGTGGTGGGCGGGACTTCTGTCTCCCTCCCTCTTCCTACCATCACAAGGCTTTTGGGAGATGCTCTATTTCACCATAAATGAGCCAGTTTTCAACGCATTGCTTCTCCGCTCCAATTTGACCCTTCAGTACCTGCTCCATCTGGATAGATTGGCCTCCGTAAGCTTTCTTTCCTCCTTTACGATGCTCGGGATTTAAGCCTTCTCAGTAGAGGGCACTGCAGAAGGAAGGAGGTTTCTCTTCCTGGCTCTGGTTTCCACCTTTTGCTTTTCTTGTTCCTATTGCACTAGTGGGACATGTGTGCAGGGACACCCGCTGCACATCTGTAACTCCCTGCAGGGCTGCATTGTCGGAGTGTGGCCCCTCTTCCCACGCCTTCCCAGTGCGGGTGCCAAGCCATCCAGGTTTATGCTCACAGTGTCCCAAGCTCTCTCTGTGCACCTGCCCACTTTTTTGTGCACCTGCCCAACTCACCTGCACCCTGGATACCTTTTTTTTTTCTTCTTCTTTAACCCAATAAGATTCAACTGTAACTTTTCCAATGAGATCTGAACCCTAGGCTTGGGGAACGGTACCCTCCCAAGTCTGTCCCTTCCTTGGATACTCTTCCTTAACACTATGGTCCCCTTTTTTCTTTTTTCAAGACTTTATTTATTTATCTGAGAAAAATTGGGAGCATGAACAGGGGAGGGACAGAGGGAGAAGCAGACTCCCCCCTCCCCCAGCAGGGAACACAGTGCAGGACTCAATCCCAGGACCTTGGGATCATGACCCTTGTCAAAGGTAGATACTTAGCTGACTGACCCACCCAGGCATTCCATGATGGTACCCTATGGAGTTATCTTCAGATCTTTATACTTACTCCATTGCAGCTTAATTATTCTTCATATTAAATTCTCCCTAATTGAGGTACTATGTGCTTTTTGTGTCCTGATTAAAACCCAGCTAATACATCCTATTCCCATCTGGGATTCAGGAGCTTCCCAACTGGCCATTAATTTGATGACACACCCTCACTCCTTTCCTGGACTCATTCTGTATTCACCAAGACTCCCCGTGGTTGGGCAGAAAGAATTTCGTCATCCCATGAGTGTTTCTTCTTAATGGTTTGCAATCTTTCATTCAATGATGCTGCGTCCCTCCATCCTGCTTTGTAAATAATGACTTCTCTGGGTAAAATGGATAAAGACAGACTGGTGAAAAACAACACTACTCCTTGAAAGAGACACTGTCTCAGCCCCTAAGAAGCTCTTCTTGGGCGCCTGGGTGGCCCAGTGGGTTAAGGCCTCTGCCTTCGGCTCAGGTCATGATCTCAGGGTCCTGGGATCGAGGCCCGCATCGGGCTCTCTGCTCAGCAGGGAGCCTGCTTCCTCCTCTCTCTCTGCTTGCCTCTCTGCCTATCTCTCTCTGTGTCAAATAAATAAATAAAATCTTTTTTAAAAAAGCTCTTCTTTATCTGGAAGGGTATACAGAGCCAATTTATGGTATGGTTTTTGTTGCTGTTAATATTGATGAATTTCAGCTGAACACATAGACTCTATCAGTCTAAAATAACTAAGTGATTGGTATATTTTTTAATAAAAAGGGTTTTGAGAGTGACAGGTAAGTCATTGTCAGCTGAAGACATTGTGAGTGCAGAGGTCATCATAAAAGATGTATTCTTGCTTATTGTGATCTTTTTCATAAAATTGGTTGGAATGACAGCTTCCACTCCTCCCTAATTGTCACACAGTCATGGATTGATACACAGAAGGTATTGGCCAGCTTTCCAGATAGCAATCTCTTTCTAAAGCCAGTCACAGTTTGAAGAATTCATTTTCTTTTGTGACACAGAGAATTATTTGATTTCCAGAGCACTTTTCTACCAAATGCATAAAGATTGAAACTGATTTTTTTTAATAATGAGCATTAATTAGAAGAAACTTTGAATGAAATAACGGTAAGAGTTTTGTACAGAGAGGAATATCAATTTGAAAATAACTTGTTCCCATGAGGTCTTATTGTGAATGTGGGGACACCTGGGTGGTTCAATCAGTTAAGTGTCTGCCTTCAGCTCAGGTCATGACCTCAAGGTCTTGGGCTGCAGCTCCATTGAACAGGGAACCTGCTTCTTTCTCTCCCCCTACTCATGCTTGTTCTCTCTCTCTCTCTCTTGCTCTCTGTCTCATAAATAAATAAAATCTTTAACAAAGAATGAGTGGAGCCTTGCTACTGGAAACAAAGTAAGATTTATTCAGGAAGAAATCACCCTGGAATCATTAAGAACATATTAGTAACAATATTTTGCTAGCAATAGTTGTCTTGGAAGATGCAGTGAAGGAAGTTTTTGACTTATAAAATGGAGAGTAGGGGCGCCTAGGTGGCTCAGTTGGTTGAGCGACTGCCTTCGGCTCAGGTCATGATCCCGGAGACCCGGGATCGAGCCCCGCATCGGGCTGCCTGCGTGGCGGGAAGCCTGCTTCTCCCTCTCTCACTCCCCTTGCTTGTGTTCCCTCTCTGGCTGTGTTTCTCTCTGTCAGATAAATAAATAAATAAAAATCTTAAAAAAAAAATGGAGAGTATTTCTAAAACTTTAAAAATTAAAAAATACATATATATATATGTATGATATTTGGACTTTGAATCTCTCCTTAGAGAAGTAGTTTCTATGGAATGGAGTTGATGATCACTTATCTAGAGAACAAAATGCCAGAGAAAAGAACCCCTCCCTCATACCCCTCCTGTCATTGTGAACAAAGGACTTCCATTAAAGACTCATTCACCTGGACCTTTAGGGGTTTGGGATGTTTAGCAGTTGCTTATTAAAATGCAGGTATTTTGGGCGCCTGGGTGGCTCAGTTGGTTAAGTGACTGCCTTCGGCTCAGGTCATGATCCCGGAGACCCAGGATCGAGTCCCACATCGGGCTTCCTGCTTGGCGGGAAGCCTGCTTCTCCCTCCCTCACTCCCCTTGCTGTGTTCCCTCTCTCACTCCCCTTGCTGTGTTCCCTCTCTCACTGTGTTTCTCTTTGTCAAATAAATAAAATCTTTTAAAAAAATTTAAAAAATAAAATGCAGGTATTTCTAACAAATCTTTATGAGCCAACTTTATCAGAAGCGATTCTACTGAGTTGTTTTACAATCATGACAGCTCCACAAGTATGGACACAAGCTAGATTTCTGGTAAACATCAGAGGTGCCAGAAGAGTGTGTGTAGTTCTCCAGCTCTTTGTTGTTTACAGACTGATCGACACACATTGTCTTGTTTAGTTTAAGAAGATTGCTTGAGGGGCACTTGTGTGGCTCAGTTGGTTAAGCATCCGACTCTTGATTTCAGCTCAGGTCATGATCTCACGGTCCTGTGGTCGAGCCCACATCCTGCTCTGCACTCAGCAGGGAGTCTGATTGAGTTTCTCTCTCTCCTTCTGCCTTTCTTGCTTGAGCTCTCTCTCTCTCTCCCTCTCTCAAATAGTTTTTTTGTTTTGTTTTGTTTTTTAAAGAAAAAAGGAGATTGCTTGAAACATGTACAACTCATTCATTCTCCCAGAGGGGCAAGCCACATCATCAAGAGGCAAGACATCTAGAAATACTTTCTGAGCAACTTCTTCATGTTTTGCTTTGTTTTCCTGGTTGTATTTTACTTTGCTGTAATGCCATCAAAAAGTGGATATAACAAACAGCCTCGTGAAGGGTATCATTGTATTTACTATAAGATCATCATAAAAGATTTTACCCATCACCTCATACACTGTCTCCTTTACGTGGAAAATTTTTCTTCCTGGTTTTGGAACCAATGATGTTTGATAGTTATCTTGGACAGCTGGTTTCTTTTTATATTATGGACACTGTGAAGTGTTCTATAGACTAAATTTCTTTTTTTTTCTTTCCTTTTTTTTTTTTTTTTGCTAGCTGTTCTAAAGATGAGACCCACATTTGTATTCTGCTCGTATTTTTATTCCCATTTCTGTCTTCATTATATGTTTCCACCTTCATTTTCCTTTCATCTTTTATCTGTGTTTTTAATTTATGCTACATTTGTGTACAGTATGTTACATCTGCATTAAGTCACGGGCTGTATGTGACATGGATGGTTATAGGCATGTTGACTAGAGCCTTATTTATAAGTTGCCCTAAATAATTTCTAGAGCAAAGTCAATTCTAAACAGCATACATAACTGGTTTTATTTAATTCTCATACAAACCTAGTAGATGGATGTAATTATTTTTCTGATTTTAAAGATGAATAAAACTCAAAGCTGTATAGTGTCTTACTAAAGTCATGAAATTAGTAAGTAATAGAACTAATCCGAAGCTCACTTTTCCTTTTTTTAAGATTTTATTTATTTGACAGAGAGAACTACAGCTAGAGAGGGAGCACAAGCAGGGAGAGTGAGAGAGGGAGAAGCAAGATTCCCACCAAGCATGGAGCCCAATGCAGGGCTTGATGCAGGGCTGGATGCGAGGCTCGATGAGGGGCTCCATGCGGTGCTCCATGCCGGGCTCCATGCGAGGCTCCAGGCGGGGCTCAATCCCCGCGCTCTGGGATCATGACCTGAGCCGAAGGCAGATGCGTAATGACTGAGCCACCCAGGCGCCCCATGAAACTCACTTTCTTTTCTGCTATTCATCCCAAGCCCCGCCCCGCTCCCCCCTACCCCCACCCCACTCCCGCCCCGCCCCGCCCAGTCTTCCTTTCCATACTGAACACCATGCTGAAGGGGAAAATATACTGAAGAAGATACTGAAGAAGATAACAGAAAGTCACCATTTCCCCTAGAAGGAACCTCTTCCTATTTCTGCTGTACAAACAATGTCTACATGAATGCAACTAAACTATCTTGACTCCCAGAGTCAAATATTCCAAAATCAGTCATCCTATTGGATCCACCTGGGCTGTACGCACAGTGAGGCAGCCACCTGGGTGGTCCGCCTATAGTCAGTAGAACCCAGCTTTACCCAGACATTCAAGGAATCTCCCCCAGGACTTGTTTATGAGTTGGTTTTGTGATCTCTTCTTTACGCCCTGCTTTCAGAGGCTTGGGGATTGCATTTATGGATGTTGAGGTTGATTAGTTGACGTGACCTCTTCCTCTTCAACAAATAAAACATGAAATTTCAATCTCTAAACATCCCTGCGCATTTATTTTTAATGAAGTAACATTCCCTGATCAGACAATCAAATCACAAGCTCATCCAGAGAAGCCTGGTATTTTGAAAAAGGTGCCCAATAAAACCTATGAGAAAAAAATAATCTGAATGAGCAGTGCTCTAGCTGTCCAGATCAGTTAAAGGTGCTTGTTCTCTTAAGAAATATACACATACGTGAAGGGTACCCAACATATTTCTTATTTTATCTTTATCTCTGTGAATATGGGATACACTTGCAGAGGAGGGGAGGAGCTGATAAAAAATGTTTTGGTCTTGTGATTTCTTGGCCCTTACTTTGAAGGCTCATAAATACCCAGATGCCAGATATCTAATCAGTGCTACAATCTAAGCTAATGCGAGAGGCTATTAACTGAGGACAGAATTGGTTCCGGGAGGCTGGGGGATGGGTGGAGTTTCCAAGTCCACTCAGTCAAATAAAGAGCACTCTGCTCTGACTGTCCTTATGAAGAGAGCTGGCCTGGACTCATATTCTGAGCTAGAAGTTGCCTTAAAAGTTATCTGCTTTGGGGGCACCTGAGTGGCACAGTCGATTGAGTGTCTGACTTTGACTCAGGTCACAATCTCAGAGTGGTAAGATCGAGCCCCCCATCAGGCTTCGTGCTGAGCGCAGAGTCTGCTTACAGCTCTCTCTGCCGGTCCTCCCCAGGTGCTCTCTCTCTCTCTATATATATAAAAACAAAGTAAATAAATCCTTAAAAAAAAAAAGTCATCTACTTCAAATGTTCTCAGTAACATCCTCCAAATGCTCCTTTTGATTATTTTGAACACCTCCAAGTAGTGGAAAATGCCCCACCTGCCAAAGCACTCCTTTCATTTCCAGGACATTCTGATTTCCCAAGACTTGTCTTTACAACATGGGTGTTTAACATTTAGCAGCAGAGCACTGTCTCCCATAATTAAAAAAAAAGGGGGGGGGGAACAAAAAAAACCCCTCCAAAGGACCTTTCTATCTCTATTGTGAAATCACTGCAAATCATCAAAACACAGGCAAGTGTCTCCATCTGAATGGTTGCTAAAATGTCACTCAGTAGGTCATTTATGGTAGGACAGTAGACTAATCTGAGAAATGATGGACATGTACTACAAATTGTCTTCGGAGTTCTGGGATTTCCACGTGGGAGAAAAGATAACTATTGAGTTCAGTCCCTTATATCTCTGTGTGGTTTTTAAAGGAAATTACTAGCACCATACCCATAACAGATGGGACCTGTGACCTCTCCTTGAGCCACTCCAACAACAGTTTCAGTTGGTTTTCCCCTCCTGTTTGTCCTGTTCCACTTCCTCTTTGGACCTCAGATTGTACGATACTATTTATTGTTCTCTTGTTTTTACGGATCCCACATACATACGTGCTCCCCAAATACACTGTTTATATTTTGACTTCATAGAAAGAGTGTCATACTGTAATTAATATTCATATTGTAATGAATATTAAATTGCTGAGATTCATCTCCACCACTGCATATGGTTCATCTGATTCCATTGCTGTATAATATTCCATTGGGTGTGTGCACTCTACATAATGCACATTTGGGTTGTTTCCAGGATTTTGCTATTATAAGTAACACTTCTATGTCTATTCTTGTATATGTGCAGGAGTGTGTCTGTGAGCAGAATTGCTGGATTGTACAATACATGAATATTTAATGTTCAAGGTAATGCCAAACTGCTTTTCCAAAGTGGTTCTTACAACGATTTACACTCCTACCAACAACGTATAAGAAATTCTCTCTATCCACATACCCTCCAACACCTGTATCATCAAACTTCTTAATGTTTACCAATAAAATCTGTATAAAGTTATATCTCACTGTGAACCTGACTTGCATTTCTCTAATCACTGATAAAACAAAATATCTTTTTTATGTGTTTATTGGCCATATGTGTTTTTTCTTTCATAAAATGCCTGTTCATGACTTCTGCCCATTTTCCTACTGTATTGTTTATTCTTTCACTAATGATATGTAGGCAGTCTTTATATATTCTTGATGTGAATCCTTTCTTGGTTGTGTGTGTTAAAATCTTACCCCCTAGATTATAAGTATTTTTTGTATTTTCTTTATAGCATCTTTTGAAAAATAGATGTTCTTTTCCTAATATAATCAAATCAATCTTTTCTTCTATTTCTTTTCTATTTATCACTTTCTATGTCTTGATTAAAATTCCTACCCTCTCCCAAGTCATGATGAATGCTTGTAATGAACTGCTCATATCACCATGCAAACATGAAATGGTTGTTAGCTGAAAAGAACCTCCTCATCCAAGGTCTGGTTGCTGGTGTAGAGGCTGACCCTTCTGCTTGAACTCAGGATGGCTCTCAAAGACTCTCCTATGTTCAGACCTCTCTGTACGATCAGTTGAGGCTTCCATTATCCAGCATTGTTGCTTATCTTCCTTTGCTTAATCCTTCTGTCCCACAATTATTGATCCCAACAATATCCCAAATGATCTCCTTCAGCATCTCTGGGGGATGGGTGAGCTTCAAAGACAGCTGAGCTTCCCTCCATGGAAGCCAATCCACAAAATGAGTCAAAATATGAACTTCTAATTTTTACTCCTCATCACAAATCCCATTGTTGGGCAATTGCTCCTATTAGAATTTTCTTATTCTAATCATTATTATTATTATTGAAACACAACCAGGCTTCTAGTAGCATCTGGTCCTGTTTCTTCTCTTTGAAACCAAACAGGGCAAATCTATCCCATCTTTCTCACAATAGCTCTTAAATTAGCAGAGGACAACTATCACGTGCCCACTAAAGCTTCATTTCCTGGGCAAAAGAGCCCAGTTCCTTCCATTATTCCATATAAGACAGTCCTTCCAGACTTGTCTCCATCCTTGCTAACCTCTTCAACTTGTCTAACACTTTCTCTATTACTCAATAACTGTTTTGGGATGGTTCAACTTAGAATTTTTTTACTTTATAGTGATGTGAAAGGGATCAAATTCTATAGGGATCAAAAGGAATCAAATTCTTGAATTTTGAATTTGGATGCTTTGGATCTGAACTAATGACATGTGGTACAACTCTTATGATACTGGGCAGCCACAGCTCCCAGGCATCACCCTGATCACAAGGGTTAATGACAAATATACTGATAATTGCTCTGTCCCATACAGCCATTCTAGTTTTCACATTGGTACAGCATTCAATAAACTAATTATATGATGAGATATTTGGTATCAAATAGGCTCTGTGTTAGATGACTTTTCCCAACTATAAGCTAACATAAGTGTTCTGAGCATGTTTAAGTCTAGGGCATACAATGATGTTCAGTCAGTTAGGTGTATTCAACATATTTTCAACTTAATGTTATTTTCAACCTACAGTGTTTATTGGATTTATTGGAATATAACGCCATCATGAGTCAAGAAAGATCTATATATTGAAAGAGATCTTTTCCCAATAAATAAAGGACATAATTGCCTTTCCTGTCAATGGATAGGTAGCATCAGAAATCCAGGCCACTCAGACTCCAGTATTTACATTGTACATTACCTTCACATGGAATGAATCTGGAACACTGAGAAGTTGAAGCCTGAGGCAGTCAATAGCCCCAGGTTTGAAAAGGATCCTGTCAGGTCAGTTCATCCATGCCACTCGCCAGCAATTCAATTTGCTACAGCAGAGACAAGGAATTGCCTTTTCTATCAATTCTCTCTTGTTTCCAACTAAAATAGTTAAGTGCTCCTCTTCCTGGTTACCTCCAATTTCTAATAAATCTTTTATAAAAATTAAGACTCAAGGAAAAGAAAAAGGCACATCTAGACATTCCGCTGTTCAGGAGTAACCCAAAGTAATCACCTATTGTTTCTGTATACATTTTTAAAAAGAGATAAAACATCACCTGCATTTCCTGAGTGAGTACTAGGGATACAACTGAGGCTTTAAAAGCTGGTCTTAGAAGGGGAGCAATGTAATGGGGGGGGGGGGTTGTATTAGCATTGTCCCCAGAAGGGGAGTACTTCAGGCAATGTTGTCTTTGTCCTTTCCCACAGTCTGTCTATACTCGTCTTGCACCTGTGGGTCTTTCTCCTTCTTGTCACCCCAGACCCGCAGTGCCCTGGAGCTTTGGGCCTGCTTCCTCCTTCCAAATGCTCCAAGCTGCTGAAGGACTTCTTTTAGTCTCTTCTGTCTTTCTTGACTCTCAAAGGGTTGTCCATGAGGAGTTGACAAAAATCAAGCCAGTCAAGCCCATACAAGTGTCTACGCAAGTGAATTTCTATCACAACCTTCTCAGAGAAGTTGTCACGTTTAAGAATTTGAGGGTGGGGGCACCTGGGTGGCTCAGTCCGTTAAGCATCTGCCTTTGGCTCAGGTCATGATCCCAGGGTCCTGGGATCAAGTCCTACACTGGGATTCCTGCTCAGTGGAGAATCTGGTTCTTCCCCTTCCTTTCTGCGCTTTTCCCTCTGCTCATGCTCTGTCTCTCACTTTCTCTCTCCCCCAAAATTTTTAGAAACATTAAAAAAAAAAGCAACCCCTGGGTGTTCAGTCAGTTAAGTGTCCAACTCATGATCTCAGCTTAAGTCTTGATCTCAGGGTTGTGACTTTGAACTCATGTTCAAAAAAATGGGGGGGGGGAATTTTTGTCTTATCAGAGAAATACAAGTCCCCTGTTGGAAATACCAAAAAATGCAAAAAAAAAAAAAATCACGACACACACATACATGCATGTGAGCAAGAAAAATCCCATCACACCAAAATAATAACTACCTACATTTTGGTGTGTATTCTTTCAGTATGTTTTCTATGTAAATAAATATTTTATTTTATTTTTCTAAGTGGGGTCAACGTTTTTTTGCAACTTGACATTTTCACTTAATATATGTCAAACATTTTTGCATAACATTGGTACTCTAGAATATCATCTGAATATCATTTTTAATGGCTATATTGCATTCAACCATGTGGATACAATATAATTTATCTTACCAAGTCCCCATTGTTGGATTTTTTGGTTGTTTCCCAGTTGTGTTGTTTTAGATAATTTTGCAATAAAGGTCCTTTGGATAAATCTTCACATCCATTCATATTTATTTCTTTAAGATAAAATTCTAGGGCTGGGGCACTGGGGTGGCTTAGTCGTTAAGCGACTGCCTTCGGCTCAGATCATGATCCCAGAGACCCGGGATCAAGCCCTGCATATCAGGCTCCCTGCTCTGCGAGAAGCCTGCTTCTCCCTCTCTCACTCCCCCTGCTTGTGTTCCCTTTCTCGCTCTGTTTCTCTCTGTCAACTAAATAAATTTAAAAATATTTTTTAAAAAAAGATAAAATTCCAGGGGTAAAATTGGGTAGTCACATTTTTAAGACCTTGGATAGACATTTCCAAAGAATCCGCTGATTTGCTCTGCACTGGGGCCAGCAGTGTTCGAAAAATGCCTAGTTTCCCATACCTTCAATATCACTAAGTGTTACTGTAAAAGAAGAAAATGTTTTCCAATTTGATTGGAGATAAGAGGCTGTTTCCCTTTGTGGCATTTATATTACATCTCATTTACTTTCTTTACTTATTGGCAAAGTTAATTTGTTTAATAAAAGATCTTTTGAGATGTGGTATGCACACACACGTAGGAATATTACTTGGTCATGAAAAAGAATGTGATTGTGCCATTTGCAACAATATGGGTGGACCTAGGGAATATTATGCTAACTGAAACAAGTCAGACTGGGAAAGACAAATGCCATATGATTCCACTCATATGTGGAATCTTAAAAAAATGAATAAACAAACAAAAGCAGAATCAGACCTGTAAATATAGAGAAGAGGGCTGGGGGGGTGGGCAAAATGGGTAAAGGGTAGTGGGAGATATGGTCTTCCAATTATAGAGTGAATAAGTCACAGAAATAAAAGGCACAATGGGGAGAAGATTTTCATTGACCATTGGTATTTCAAATTCTCATGTCCCTTTCTTTTTTTCTTTTGTCTTTCAATTGGCCCATGTTTTCCTCCTTGACTTGTATATTCTCTGTATGCATTAAGTTTGCCTTCCCTCTGTATTATATTTTATCCATTTTTGAAGGGATTATCTTGTCTCCTGCATCCAATGTTTAATAGATGAAATTGGAAGCAATGTAAATAAGTAATTCACAATTTCCCATAAAAAATAAAGGAGAAGGGCATTCCCCAGAGTCCTCCAAGGTCCCTGTGCAGGGAATAAGGCCTCATAAAGAAGGAAAGCTCTTTCTCGTAAGCATGTGAACCATGAAAGCATGGCAAAATCGTATACTCTGGGGACACTAGAAAATGAGAGTAGCCTGTTTTCAGCCCTGATCTGAGTCTTTAATGGCTCTAGTGACAATTGTCATCGTGACAAGGACCACAGGGCTTTCCTGTCTCCTAAAAATCAGCTTCTTATCAATTAGTATGTTCAGTGTGTCACCGGGGATGAGAGGAAGAAACACCACTTCCTCCTGAGATAAATACTTCCATTTAGAATTCATTAATAAGACGTAGCCCGGGAAGTTGTAATCATAATTTAAGCAACAAAGACACACTTCCAGGTCAATGCTTTGGGGAGTGGGTTCATTTTTGTTACTTGTTAAGGACCTTATTAGGGCTTTAAAACACATTTAAAATCATTGCCTCAGCAAGACTTCCAAGCTTGTTTAAGCTCCCAGCACGCCAGTAAGGCCTGTATTAACTGCTTCATGTTTAATGTTTCTCTCTGACAAGAGAAATAAATGCATCATACTTTGAGAATGGGTCCTCTGGGGACCAACACAGAACAGGAACGGGAATGTGGTGGGAGATCCCGGGGTGTGAACAGCTGTGCCACAGCCTAGAAGATATGGGACAATCTATATTGTCGCTATTGTTGCTTTTATATTCTTCTGTGTGAATTCAAGCCAGGCAGCTTTCCGGGAAGTCTCTCCTTCAGACAGCAAATGAGGCATCCAAGCTCCTTCCATTGCGGTGCTGTCACCTTCAACATGGAACGCAGCTCTAGAAGGGGGCGGGGGAATATGGAGGAGGTGGGAAAGACATGGGGGTCTTACGACTGTTGTCCAAAACCCAGTCACATGACTTAACCTAAGTATAAAGGGGCTGTGAAGAATATATTCCTATGTTCCAGGAAGAAGAAAATGAAATGAGGTTTGGTAAGCACATAACATTGTCTCTACCACAGCTCAGTTGGTTTTACCCATATCAGGGATGCAACCAGCTGAAAGGCCCCTATGACCCAAAACATTCTTTCCACCCCCCTCAGTCTTGTTGGAGACATGAAAGGTCTATGTCACTATCCCTTTCAGACTTCAAAGGCTAGATTGAAGTAGTCGAAGGGTATGCCATGAACAGAGTCACCCTTTGAGGAAACTATCCCAATTCTTCTTCCCATCTCAGGTGTTCTTAGCATCTTAAGGAGGTAGAATCTGCTACTTACCAACTTAACTAGAGCAGAGTAGCTCAGGACACTGTGCATTAGTGAGAGAAACTCTACACAGACTGGGCAGGAGGCAGCTTAGACACGTCAGAGCTGGCTACCGTGAACAATTCAGGTAGACAGGATTCACACCAAATTGCTCCAAAATAGCCTGATCGAATGCTCTCTTTTGTGAGTCGTAAATATAAAGGGAACAAAGAGGAATTGGGTCTTCAGCTCCAGGTCGTTACGCTGAAACATTTCCCTAATACTGCACAAAGAAAACTAGGACACTTGGTAACTATGTGCCACTAAAATAAACCCCATTGGATAGTTTGTCTGGACTTATCACTTAGCTCATAACAGATCTCCAGGAGAATTCCAAATGGGGCCTGAAAATTTTCTGGTACAGAGTGGGGAGCCAATGGAGTCATTGCTCTCAAGTGAGGTGGGACAAGGAGGGATGTGAGCAGTCAGGAGCCTCTGACAATTCTTTTTCTTTCTTTCTTGTTTTTTACAGGGCTCCCTGCTGAGCAAGGACCCTAATGTGGGACTCAATCCCAAGACCCTGGAATCATGACCTGAGCCGAAGGCAGCCACTTAATTGACTGAAACACCCAGGCACCCCACCCTCAACAATTCTGAAATCCCATCAGGTCCCCCTATCCTAAGGGATAGGAAGTGGTCCTTCAGTAAGTTTTGGATTTGCTCTCTGAGAATCAGTTCCAAGTCCATTGTTCTCCATGACTCTTGAGTCTGCTCTCTGGAGTTCCTTCCTTTCATCATTGCCTTCCTTGGTTACATAGAGATAGCATTGTAGAATATGCCCTCTTCAAAGGGTGACCAGCTGTTCCAGTTTCCTGGGACTGAGATTGTTCCTGGATTGTAGGAGTTTCAGTATCAAGACTATGAATGTCCAGGAAAATTGTGACGAGTTGGTTTCTCTTCCTTCTTGGCTGCTTCTTGCCTGTGGAAAATCAAAGACCCAGAGACCTTTTTTCTGCCTTGAAAAGCTACAGTATCTTTTAGACTAGCTAGCCTGGGGTGCTTTGGGCAAGACGGCTCACTCAAAAGTTTTCTTAGTTTTTTTGTATTTTACTCTAGACTTTTGTATGTGACAAAAGTCATACAACAATTTGTTTTGAGACATCTAATATACTTATTGAGTCACTTCGATAAATCAAGTTTCATGAATCTATTGTGTTCCACAGAACACAATTCTATTAGGTAGAATTTTTCTTTTAATCTTTCGTCCTTTTCAGGATCTTTTAAAAGCTTGACTTGGAGTGCCTGGGTGGCTCAGTTGGTTAAGTGGCTACCTTCAGCTGAGGTCACGATCCTGGAGTCCTGGATTGAATCCCACATGGGGTTCCCAGCTCAATGGGGAGTCTGCTTCTCCCTCTGACCTTCTCCCCTCTCATGTGTGCTTGCTCCCTCCCTATATCTCTCTCACGTAAATAAATACAATCTTTAAAAATAAAATAAAATAAAAACTTGATTTGGTCTTTCCCTGGATGCTGAGTCTTAGCAGGTTTATCAAACTCAAAAAAGCTTCTCAATTTTCTCTTTTGCTGATTGGAGATGAGAAACAGTTTTGCTGCCCAGGCCTGAGAGTTCCGAAATTCCTGGGCTCTCTATCTTTCTTCTCTCTTATGTTTCTAAGTCAACCAGTTATTTTCTGATCTCTTTCTTTTTGTATTTTATCACATACAATTTCTAACAACAGCTCACAGGACCAACACTCTGCTTCAAAACCTCCTTGCCCCTCTTCACAAGTTCATAAAGTCTTTTATCTTTTTTTTTTTTTTTTTGCCTTCTCATTCTCAACAGGTGACAGTGTTGCCCAATGTTTTGCCAGCACGTAACATGGGTCATCACTGTGTGACTTCTGTTATTGTCTCTTTACCTCATGCTGATTGAACTTAAAGCCACCGCCCCATGTCTCAGGCAATACCCTACTTCTAGTACCTATCTCCACACGAGACAGGTTTTTAGCACAATAATTCTGCCAAGCACAACTCCAACGTCTCAGTGGATAAAAGAGTAAACGTTTAATTTCACAGACATTTAGGTAATCTGCAGTTCAACTGATGTCAGTTAGACTTAACCAACCTAAAGTGGATGAGTCAGCTCTGCTTCATTTCTTTTTTTTTTTTTTTAAGATTTTATTTATTTGACAGAGAGAAACACAGCCAGAGAGGGAACACAAGCAGGGGAGTGAGAGAGGGAGAAGCAGGCTTCCCGCTGAACAGGGAGCCCGATGTGGGACTCGATCCCGGGTCTCCAGGATCATGACCTGAGCCGAAGGCAGTTGCTTAACCAACTGAGCCACCCAGGCGCCCCTCTTCTTCATTTCTAAACAAGCTGCTCAACTTCGCCACCATTCCCGATGACCTTCAAGGTTATGGACGATATTTGGATGTGAGCACTGACCCATAACTCTACCCAGGTAGACAGAGATATCCTATTAAAAGATTATAAACAATTTCATCTCTCTTAGAG
This sequence comes from Spilogale gracilis, assembly GCA_004023965.1. Lineage (NCBI taxonomy): Eukaryota > Metazoa > Chordata > Mammalia > Carnivora > Mephitidae > Spilogale > Spilogale gracilis. Next base: position 10,852 of record PITA01024642.1, on the reverse strand, counting down.
GAAAAAGAAAAAAACAAACAGTTATTCATTTTATAATACCATGCTTTATTTCTATTATTGCAAAAATTGTAAGTCTTCTATTAATTAATTTAAATCTGTTAAGTGGTTTGTGGTATAGTATTATTGAGATGAATCATTCCTTAATCCATTGAGACCTGTAATGAAGAAAAGCAGTGGGTTTCCACCCAAACACATGTTGATTGGGTGCCCAATATGTACACAAGACCTTCAATGGCTATAAGACGTATCACTGCTTTCAACAGTGATACTGATATATAACTTACATTGGACTGGGCAGTGTTCTGAGTGCTTTCCATGTAGTATTATCAACCACATAGCAACCCTAGGAGACAGGTGTTGTTATCTCCAGTTTATAGAAGAAATAGCTGCACAGCAAAGACAAAGTACTTTGCCAAAGTTTGCACTTCTAATGCATGGCAGAGCAAGGAGTAGAACCAAGGCAGTTTGCCATCAAAGCCCCTATTCTTAACGTTGAACTAGACTAGCTTCATGGTGCCTGTCACCCAGCAAGGCAGACTGTGGCAATAGCACAGAAAGAAAGCACCATGGACTGAAGTGGGCAGGAGAAAGTGACTTTTGTGTAGAGTCTGGAGCCGACCGTTATCAGAACTAGTCACTCACTTAGTAAGTGCACAGGAAAGGTAAGTTTTAAGTGAAAGGATGCACCTAGAAATGGTCAGAGCATAGCCTGACTAGGAGAAGAGATAGGAAGTGGTCCTTCAGTAGAACACTGAAGAGAAATAAGGAAAACGCTGCAGAGTTGCTCAATAAGTTGGAGATGACTTTTCTAAATATACCATTATATGATCAATTTAGCTTGACCTGCTTTGTCATAAGATCTAATTCTTCCCATCTTTTTTTATTGTTGTTAGTCATAACTGGACAGTCTCAGTAATATCTCACTCTGCGAATTCAAAATTAGTCTTACTAATCCAGGTAAATGTTCCCTGGGGACATTACAGACACAGGCAAATTCATGGCACATAGTTGCTCCTGTTTGGATTTCACAGCAGGTGAAAAGCTGCTACATTAAGCAGCTGAGCTAACAGTAATGACCACTACAGTGTCAGTGAATCCCCTGAAGGGGTTTGGAATGATGTTTTCCCTTTGACCGCTGTGAAATGAGAAGATGTATGTGTAGAGCTCTATACAAATTACATCGCCACGTAAAAGTCAATTGTTACTCTATAGGTAGATTTCAGGCGGATGATAGCTTTAGTTTCAAACATGACTCTGGCTGAAGATGCTGTTATGTCCAAATATCTCACAAATGTTAACTAGTCCAGTTCCTGTATAACACTAGGGGTCTGAGGATCGGACAGATGGTAGGGCACGACCAAGACATACTGATGGAGATCTAATGTTGGGGTCTCCATAGAAACCATGAAATCATTTAGTTGTTCAACAACTATTTGCAGCGTGCCTACCCTGAGCCTGGCACCATTCTCCATTATGGCCATTCATAGTTAAACACGAGGGATGAGAACCCCACTCATGAACAAGGACTCTCAAGCCAAACTGTTTGGCTCAAGTCCTGGTTTTGTCACTTATGAGTTCAGTGACCTTGAGAAAGTCTCTGTGCCTTCATTTCCTCATCTGAGAAATGCGTAATGGTCATTATGAGGATAAAATGAGTTAATATTGCTAAAACACTTAGATAATGTCAGGTTCATAGAAATGAAGATAACCCAGGGGTGCCTGGATGGCTCATTTGGTTAAGCAGTCAACTCTTGGTTTCAGCTTGAGGTGTGATCTTGGGGTCATGGGATCAAGCCCGAGGTCTAGTTCTGTGTTCAGTGGGAAGTCTGCTTGAGATTCTCTCCCTCTGCCCCTCCTCCTATTTGTGTACACTCTCTTTCTCTAAAATAAATAAATCTTTTTTTAAAGATAAGACTATATTTAGTCAATCAAGATGGACAAGAAACTGATAGACAAAATGAGGGTCATGGAAGATAAAAAGGGATAATATGACCAAGAGTGACAGGATCTCCTTCAGATGAAGTGCTCAGGGAGGGCTTCTCTACAGAGATAGTCCTGGGTGATGAGGACAAGCTGCAGGAAGGACTGAGGCCACAGCATTTCAGGTTGTGAAAGACTCCAAAAAAAAAGTGATTTTGGTATGTTCTAGTAACAGAGGAAGATAAGCAAAGCTGGAACACACTGAGCAGGTGGAAGATGGTGGGAGATAAAGATGGGGGGAGAAGGTCAGAGACAGGCAGAATCTTGTTGGGTTTGTGTATGTCTGACCAGGGTGATGGTCTCTTCAGAGTTCATTCAACAGGCAACTGAAGGTTTCTGAGCAGAGAAGGAATAGAAGTTTATGTAGGTTAGGAAGGTCACCAGGCTGTCATGTGAAGAATAGACCATGGGCTACACAGGTGGAAACAGGGCCAGGTGGGTAAGCTGTAGCTGGCATTCACGTGAGGGAGGATGCTGGTTTGGGCCGAGATGGGTGCGGTGGAGATGGAGAGGATAGAGCAGATTTGGAATATGGTTTGGAAATAGAGTGGGCAGGAGATGATGATATACAGGATGTGAGAGGTGATAAACAAAAACCAGGAAGGAAGGAAAGAAGGAAGGAAGGAAGGAAGGAAGGAAGGAAGGAAGGAAGGAAGGAAGGAAGGAAGGAAGGAAGGAAGGAAG
>PITA01024641.1:0-25919 GCA_004023965.1 Spilogale gracilis | reverse complement strand
TTTTTTTTTTTTTTAAGATTTTATTTATGTGACAGAGAGAAACACAGCCAGAGAGGGAACACAAGCAGGGGGAGTGAGAGAGGGAGAAGCAGGCTTCCCGCCGAGCAGGAAGCCCGATGTGGGACTCGATCCTGGATCTCCAGGATCATGACCTGAGCCGAAGGCAGCGGCTTAACCAACTGAGCCACCCAGGCGTCCCCGAGTTTTTAAATTTAAAGAAAATGTATGTACTCAAGACATAATTCATCAGCAAAGACATAATTAAAGGAAAAGTGAGTGTTTTCTCATTCCTTTGCCAGAGGTCACTGCTGTGTCCCAGTTAGTATGCAGGGACACCTGTGGTCTCTATGCCAATAAGCTGTGAGTTCAGATCTCTAGCATGCTGATGAAGGCATTTCAACAAGGTTTAGGGCTGGGGGCCCTAAGAATAGGCTTTGAATTACAGTTAATCCTTTAACAGTAGTGGGGTTAGGGGTACCAGTCCTCACACAGGTAAAAATCCATGTATAGGGGCGCCTGGGTGGCTCACTTGGTTAAGCGGCTGCCTTCGGCTCAGGTCATGATCCTGGAGACCGCAGATCGAGCCCCACATCAGGCTCCCTGCTCGGCGGGAAGCCTGCTTCTCCCTCTCTCACTCCCCCTGCTTGTGTTCCCTCTCTGGCTGTGTTTCTCTCTGTCAAATAAATAAATAAAGTCTTAAAAAAAAAAAATCCATGTATAACATTGGACTCCCCCTGAACTAAACTAATAGCATACTGTGGATTGGAAGCCTGACTGGTATCCTGAATAGTGGATTAACACATATTTTATATCTATTATTTACTGTATTTTTATTATATTACCTAACTTTTTCTTAAAGTTCTTGGTATTTCTAGGCTGTGTGGTTCATCTGTGAGTTTTTTCAAATTATTGCAAATCTCCAAAAAGTTTTTCTGTATATATATTGAAAAAAATCTGTGTATAAGTGAACCTGTGCAATTCAAACTTGTTCAAGGGTCAACTGTAATTTCAAAATTGAACTTAATGGTGATGTTGGAAGGTCCTCCCTTCCTATCTTGGATTAAGAGGACTTGTTATTTATTATTGGGGGAAAGTTAAAATATTCCTTTGATCAGAGATAAAAATAAGCATAGACATTTTGCCTATATTTGCCAGGTGGTTTTAGAAGTTAACGTTTCTCCATTTCCATAGAGGAATGTGGATATTCTAATAGCCATACCTGTCATTGAAAGTGGAAACATATCTAAACATTTTTCTACTCACGATTTGAATAATGGTAAAAATAATTTTATGCTATGGAAACTGGAATATGTTTTCTAATGTAGTCATCTTAGAGTATCTAAATTAATTCTTTCAATAAGAAAGTATCTTTACAAATTAATTGTATGCTTTAAAATCTCTTATTAAATTTGAGTAGTAAGTCTCAGAAACTTGATTCTAAATATTAAAAATATATATGCTATCTTTAAGCTCTCATGTTACTTTGTTTTTGCATCTACTGCTTTCATTTCAGGGATGTTCATGGAAGTCCTGGTACCAAAGGGCCCGGAAGCATCCCCCTGCAGGACCAGCACCTGGCCCTGGCCATCCTATTGGAGCTGGCTGTGCAGAGAGGCACTCTGAGGTGAGGGGCCTCAGGCTGGGAGCATTTCAGGGAGATGTCTCTTTATCTGAACATCTGTTTCATTTTATGGCATTTCATTTAATAATTTGTGATTGTAGAAAACATGTAGTGTTCTTCTGTAGTCAAAGAACCATATCCCAGGACTTTTTCTTCTTTCAAACTTGGATGCGCTTAGGTTTTCTTTACTTCCTTTTTTATATTCAACTTCCTAGTAGTCTAGGAGCTGTTCCTTTTTTTTTTTTCTTTTAACTTTCCTCAAAAATGTTTTTTATTCCATTAATTAAGGTCTTAGAAGTTCCCTTTAGAAAGTGCTGTTTGAGGGGTCTCTGGGTGGCGTAGTCGGCTAAGCATTTGACTCTTCATTTCAGCTTAGGTCTTGATCTCAGGGTCGTAAGTTCAAGCCCTGGATTGGGCTCCATGCTGGGTGTGGAGTCAACTTAATATAGAACAAGTCCTGTTTAAGTTTCTTTACTGGTTTTGTATTTCTTATCCTCAGAATGTGGATATCTTGTGCTAAAATCTTGACATTAATTCAGTGATTTTACTGCCAAGAATTGTTTTCATGGTATTATTTTAGTGGTATCCTTTGAAATATAAAGTATTTCTTCTATCTTAGTTAGGTAACGTGCTTTTATTTTTGACAGACCATGGCAATAAAAGCTAATTTGATTTTGCTTGAGAATAAAGATATTTTCTCTTTCAGCCAAATGTTATCTGCCATCCTGTTGTTGCTTCAACTGTGGGACAGTGGGACCCAGGAAACTGACAATGAGCGGTCTGCCCAGGGTACCAGTGCTCCCCTTCTCCCTTTGCTGCAAAGGTTCCAGAGCATCATCTGCAGTAAAGATGCCCCTCATGCAGAAGGTGACACTCACGTAAGTATCATAACAAGATTCTGCACTTAAATAGCTGTCTTGATTCAGTTATCCTAAAGGAGCTAGACTTTTATAAATAAGAACCAGAGTGCATGTCTGTGGCAGTAGCTGTCTCTCTAAGGGGGAGAGTAATTCAGATGTGGTACAGGTGTGGGATGTCGTGGGGTGAGTTTCAGTAGATGTGGTAGAATATCACACGGGCGTGTGGCCTCTGTGTATGTGTTCTGGACTGTGTATACTTAGTAGGAAGAATGTATTTCTTGACATATCAACTTGTACTTTTAGAGAGATTCTTCTGCTCCTTTTTGACCATGCAGTTTTCTTTCTGCTGAGCTGGAGCGATTGAGCCCTTGGTGTTTGTGGGTTTAGGACTTGTGTGTTTCTAGCAGCCTAGAAACTTGCTTTGGCTGTGCTTTGGCTGTGATGGGGAGTGAGTTTAAGATGCTCTGGAAGATGTAAAGAAGCCATGCTCACCTCCGTGAAGGAGTTAGTAGGGTACACATTCTGACACTATTTCAGGAACAAAATGTGAGAGTCAAGGAGGTTCTTAAGGACACTTACAATGATAATGTGAGGAGGCAGCAAAAGGACTTGAGGCTCAACAGGTGTGGGATGGAAGGTGTGTATAGTTCAGAGGATGTGCTTTGCCCTGAGGTCGTGTAGTTGCCTAGTGGTTAATGTTTATTTGTTTTGACCCTGCTTAGTGAAGTCAGGTAAATCTTCCTCCTCCATGTTCCTCCATATGCTGTTTATGGAGAAGACCTCAGATCAGTGATTGCCAGCTGCACTGCAGCACAGTGTGAAGTCTGGCATGCACCCCTTTTTTTTTTTTAAGATTTATTTCTTTATTTATGAGAGAGATTGTGCATGTGTGGCAGGGGGAGGGGCAGAGGGAGAGAGAGGGAGAGAGTCTCAAGCAGACTCCCCATGAGTACAGAGCCCATTGTGGGGCTTGATCTCACAACCCCAAGATCAGGACCTGAGCTGATATCAAGATTTGGACCGTTAACTGAGTGACTCAGGTGCCCCTGACATGCACACATTTAAATACATATTAGAAAAAGAGCATTAGAAATAGTGACTTACTTTGTTGGCCTTCTATTTGCGGGGCATTGTGTGGAGCATGTCACCTAAGTTGTCACTGTGTTTAGTCCTGGAACAAACAGTGAGACTGGTGGCAGAGGAGGGCCTGCCCGGGTCCTGGGTCTGAATTCCTGGGGTTGCTTCATTTTAGAGGTACAAGAGTGATCTTGTGGGTCTTTCCTGAAAAGACAGCCATTCCATTAAAGTTACTTTTTCTATCACTTGGCAGTCTTTAATGGGAATAAGGCTATTCTGTCTTTAGAAGAGTGAAATTTGTTAGGTTTTCCACAAGGTAGGTGGCATTTAAGTTAAAATAAGTGGTTTTGGTTTTCAGTTTGCAAAGGCAGTTTGAGGTGCAGTGCTGTGTTCCTAGGAAGCTTGCTCTGTATTCTGAGGGTTGTCGGAGGGGTGAACCTGCAGGGTGGCTGAGCCATGTCACTGACCTGTGTGGAGTTTGCACGTGCAAATGTGCAGGCACTGCTGTACATAGTTTTACAGCACGTGTGTAAACATTTGGTTGTATAGACTCACTACATCAGCAACACTTCCCATTTGATGGCCAAAAGGAATAGATTTACAGATAATGCATGACTGTGACTAACAAAATATAAAGAGTGGTTCAGGGCTAATTGTGTTAATTTAATTTTTCCACAATTCTCAAGAAGTGTATTTACTTTTCTTCTGTAGCTTTTGTCTGGTCCTTTGAGCCCCAACGAGAGTTTCCTGAGGTACCTTACTCTTCCACAAGACAATGAGCTTGCCATTGACTTAAGACAAACTGCGGTTGTTGTCATGGCCCATTTAGACCGCCTGGCTACTCCCTGTATGCCACCTCTGTGTAGCTCACCAACATCTCATAAGGTAAGTGAGAGGGCAGTGTTTGTTCCTTGTATGTTCTACAGTTAGTTTGTGTGTTCTACAGTTAGTAGCACTCCTAGATTCTCACTTTGTGCCAAATATAGAGACTCACTTTCTCCGGTATTGGGGGTGGAGCTGGTTACAGTTTTTAAACATGTATATAGTTTAAAGTGTTGTCAGTGATCAGAGTGAGTGATGAGCAAGCCGAGGTGCACAGGGGTTCAGGACCCGATCCACTGTCCCGGGTTCCAGTACCAGGAGATGTGTCCGCAGAGAGCTTTCCTTTATCCAAACAACAACATGACATCCTACCTTCCTCAGGGAGGTTCCAGTGCCTTTTTTGTACACTAGGAGCTTAGATCATGGGCTGTCTTGATGCTACTCAGAGCAGTGATAACACTAATCTAATCTACATGTGTGAAGAGCCTGCCAGTGCAGGTCCCCCGAGTGCTTCACACACACAGTTGCCTCTGATCATGACAGTACTGTCCCACTGTATTGATGGCAAGACTGCCATTTGGAGTGGCAGTGAATTTTGCCAGGGTCAAGAAGAATAATCCTGGATTTGAATCCAGGTTTTTTCTAGCTTTTTATTTTTGACATGATTTATATTTGAATTTACAGTTATTTTTTTCCCAAATAAGTTCCCAAATATTCACATAGTTCAGAATTCAAAGTTAACTGCAAAAACACTGTTACTTTCTCCTCCCTATCCCATCATCCACCTGGTTTTGCACCTGCTGCTTTTCACTTTCCTAATCTCTTACATATCCTTTCAGTATCTGTGGTATTAGTATTAATGGTAGCCTGTTATAGCTTGTTTTTTTTCACTACACAGTATATACTGAGGAGCTTTCTTTATTAATAAACAGAACTTCTTTCTTTATTTTAAAGCAACTCAGTATTCCATGTGTGGATCTACCATGATTTTTTTGGGGAAACACTGTGTTGCCAGAAGTTTGCTACTAAAATATTGCTGCAGTGACTTGCCTTGTCCATTTGTTCCGTTTGCGCACAGGCATGCACCACGTTAGCTGATAATGGATGGACACATTAGCCGACTATCACAAAATGGATCAAATATGACTTGATCCTTCTCACCCACACCCAACAGTAGGATGTTTGTCTCCCAGCCTCATGCTTAGGCTTTCAGGTTTCTTCCTGTTATCAAAAATGGCAACTTGATACAGTCCAAGCATTTTAAAATATGTTTAAGGTCTACTTATATTACTTTTTAATGGTTTCTGTTAAAATGAGATACTGTGGAAGAAGAGCCTGTTCTGTTACTTCATCTTACCTGTTAACTGAGGTAATACGGAATGTTAGGACTTATTTTGATGTTTTAGATCAGCTAAAACATTTCTTCACATGTTTTGTTTTTATCCTATGGTATCTCAGCATTACTCTTAGTGTAAGTTTTTCTTTCTTTTGAGTGAGAAAGAAATATTCTTTTGCTGTTGTTGTTTTTTGTTTTAGTCTTTCAAAATAGCTTATGTGGATACCTGTAAGTTTTCATTGCTTTTGCTTTTATAAAGTGCAATGTAACTTTTTTCTTTAATTAACATATAATATATTATTTGTTTCAAGGGTTCAGGTCTGTGAATCATCAGTCTTACACAATTCACAGCACTCACCGTAGCACATACCCTCCCCAGTATCCATCACCCAGCCACCTCATCCTTCCCACCCCCCCTCCACTCCAACAACCTCAGTTTGTTTCCTGAGATTGAGTTTCTTATGGTTTGTCTCCCTCTCTGGTTTCATCTTGAAGAAAGAAATATTCTCGCTACCGTAAAGAAAATGTTTCCTTATCTTGATATCTTACAGGGATCATTGCAAGAAGTCATAGGATGGGGGTTGATAGGATGGAAATACTATGCCAATGTGATTGGTCCAATTCAATGTGAAGGACTTGCCAACCTGGGGGTCATGCAGATCGCCTGTGCAGAGAAGCGCTTCCTAATCTTGTCGAGGAATGGCCGCGTGTACACTCAGGCCTACAACAGTGACACGCTGGTGAGTGTTCTGGGGCCCAGATCACTTCCCTTCATGGGCATTTTTCTAGTACAGGTGCTACAGAATTCTAGTTTTTAAGTCATTTGATTTCTGAAGATTTAGAAACATCTGTTCATTGTATTTTACTAGTCATGCTTAATAATCTTAAGTAATTAAGATCATTATTAATCAAGATTTGGGGCAGAATTTTTGGTTGTAAAATCAGGAGCGCCTTGATCTTATGGTAACATATGGTAACACAATGGTAACACGCATTGGCCACCATAATTCCCATTTGTAAACTAATTTTCCATGTGTAGACTCGGTATACTTTGGGGGCCTGATAGTAACAAATGAGGGAATTGGGCCTTGTTGGGATAGAGCATGTTCCTGTTAAAGGAAGGTGCTTTTCACCTTGAGTTGTGAATTTCCAGTGTCAGGAGGTGGCCTAGTCATGCCACAGAGCACTTGGAGGCTGCCCACTCTTCTGCTGGCAGTGGACAGGGCATCTAGACGATCAAATGGCAGCCTCCAGAAGCTCATGTTCTTTTAGTTCGAGGAGAGTTGGTTAAAATGAGATGCATAATTGAGAAGAGTCATGCTGTTTTCATTGTCCTTGGACTGCTTACTAATTTTCTTCTTCTTTTTACTCTTTTAGGCCCCCCAGCTGGTCCAGGGTCTTGCCTCCAGAAACATTGTAAAGATTGCTGCCCATTCAGATGGTCATCACTACCTGGCCCTGGCAGCCACGGGAGAAGTGTACTCCTGGGGTTGTGGGGATGGTGGACGACTGGGCCATGGGGATACTGTGTATGTATGGTCAATTCTTATAATTGACATGCTTTCCCTTTGAGTTGCTATATCCAAAATAGGATGGAAAAGAGAAGTGTGGCTGGTTGTTTTCCAGCTGCTCTGACCTGTAGGGCTAGGGTAGAATTATGGGTTATGCTATGGGAGTTCTGCCCAGAACACAGAGGATGACATCAGCTGGCCTTCCTGTTCTTCTCTCCTAGATTCAAAGCTTCCAGCTTTTGTTATTCCTATTTTAACTACACATACCAACACCCCACACTGTGGAGTTTATTAAAGCAAATCCCATACTACTTGTTTCTTCATTCACAAACACTTCAACATATCTCTATCAGATAAGATCCTCTGTTCCTTAAGCCATTCCATTTTTCATATGTACAAAACTCTAATTTCTTTTTCTTTTTTTTTTTTAAAGATTTTATTTATTTGACAGAGAGAGAGATCACAAGTAGGCATAGAGGCAGGCAGAGAGAGAGAGGAGGAAGCAGGCTCCCCGTCCAGCAGAGAGCCTGATGTGGGCCTTGATCCCAGGATCCCGAGATCATGACCTGAGCTGAAGGCTGAGGCTTTAACCCACTGAACCACCCAGGCGCCCTCAGTAATTTCTTAATGTCCTATTTTGTGGAAGTTTTTGATTATTTTGAGGAGTAAAACAAAATGGTTCTAAATGCAGGGTTGTAAAAAATGGAGAGTTCCTACAGCTGCCACAGAGTGGTAGAAACCTTTCATATGTTGCTGGCTTGAGTGGGGAATCTGATAGAGAAAAATTTTGGCCTTAGATTAAAATTGAAGATACAACCCCACTTTGGGGTAGGGGGTTAGAGGCATGAACAGCAGAGTTGAGAGGAGTCTGGCCCCTTATCACTGTGGTGTGATGGAGATGGACATCCCTGGGTTGAATCTCAGTCTGTGAAAAAAGCTGAACAATGTGTATTGTGTTTTAGCATTCAGCAGAAATATTCCAAACTTGATAGTGCTGTAGTGCTGTAAGGGATTCAGACAAATGTGGTAAAATGATTGTGAGAAACAAAGGAATGCTAATTATAGAATTTAGAATTGCTGTTATTCTCACACTAAAGGGGGTGAAGTGGGTGAGGCACATAGGACTTGAAAGGATGGAGATACAGGCTGGAGACATTAATGTTTTGCTTCTTTTATGTTATTTAAATTATACAAAACTAGTAATAAAACAATACTCAGTTGAGATTAAGTGCTAGATTCTAGATTAAATAACTTGTCCATTGCTCAAGACATTGAGGGAAGGAAGAGAGATCAGTGAAGATGGTAAGATGGTAGGAGTTGGAGGGAAACTTTGGGGGATTGAAAGTTGAGTTGAACAGGAGGGAGAAGTGTATCAGAATAGGGTTGTTCAGCTCTCCCTGTGCCTATGTATGCCCATGATTTTGTGTGCATCTATTTATTTTGCAGAATAGTGGGTCACAAAGTCAGTAAACTGTCTTTGGAGAGGGTAGAGTTGGGTGTTACCAATCGTAGTACACATATTCTGGATTATAAGTACAGGGCATTTTGCTGGTTTTGCAAGTGAAGCGCCAACTACTAAGATTTCTGTCTAATCCTTACTGCCTCCTACTTTTCATTTGTAAAATATAGATTAGACTGTGATTAATAAGCCTTACTCCTTCATTCTTTCCTCATTTATTTAGCAAATGTGTAAATTTTAACCATAGGTGTGAGGTTTACAATCCATTTGTTTAAGGGTCCAATTTGATAAGTTTCAGCAAACGCTTGTGGTTGGGGAACCACCACAACTGAGAGAACATTTCTAATGCCCTTGCTACTTTCTTTGGACCTGTTTGCAATCAACCCCTGCTCTCTCCTTCCAGTTCCTGATCTGCCCTCTGTCACTATGGGGTATTTTGAGTTCCTGGCTCTTTTTTACTTAGCCTAATTCCTGAGCTTCAGCCAAGTTGTTGGGTATGTCAGTAGTTGCTTTGTCCCTGTTGCTGAGGGGTCTGTGGATGGTTCACTGTTTTGGACCACTATGAACAAAGCTGCTCTAGACTTGATTGTATGAGTCTAACAAACCTGTTTTGATATTCCTGCTGGGTGCCATGCTTGGTATTAGGTGCCCAGTAAACCATCAATCATGGAAGTGTTGGGTGTTTGAATTCTATGTTCCTTAATTATTTTATAAGGCTCCTGAAAGGACAAACTCTCTTGGTACTCTGCTAGTTTATTCAAATAGTTATTTTCTTTGCTAACACTAATAGGACATGCGTACAAGGATGCTCACATTTGTTTCCATTCTCTCCACAGGCCTTTGGAAGAGCCTAAGGTGATATCTGCTTTCTCTGGAAAACAGGCTGGGAAGCATGTGGTGCACATCGCATGTGGAAGCACATACAGTGCGGCCATCACTGCCGAGGGGGAGCTGTATACCTGGGGCCGAGGGAACTACGGCCGGCTAGGCCATGGTACATTTGCCTTGAGCCAGCTCGAGCTTGCAGTGGGCGGTTGCCTCTTTTGAGGATCTTACAATAACGATTGTCCTATCTGTTTGAAGGCTCCAGTGAAGATGAGGCCATCCCAATGCTGGTAGCTGGGCTTAAAGGATTGAAGGTCATTGATGTGGCTTGCGGGAGCGGGGATGCTCAAACCCTGGCCGTGACGGAGAATGGTATGCTGTGTATATGCTGCCCGGGCTGGTCCTCAGGATGAGGAGTGCTGCTTTCCTTGAGGGAGTGAGCGTTGGAGTAGAGTGTACCTCATATGCCTGCCCCTTTGTCCATCTTTAAGTGGTGTGCACCTCGGGATCCGTGGCAGAGGTTAAGAAGTTATAGGAGTTTTAACATCTGTTGCCCACATCCAGAGAGCTAGTTAACAGCTAGAGCCTCCCCATTAGGACATTTTATTTTTTAATAAAAATATAAGAGATACAGTGGAATAATTAACATTCTGAATGGTTTCTGGTTATTATTATTTTACTTCCTAATGTTCAGCTACCTTTGATTTGCTGTGGTAAATCCTGCTTAGTCTTTGTGGATTCTAGTATGATGCTATGTTGTTGGCTTGTTTTTAATTTCACTTTTGTATTTGTGTTCATCACTGAGATTATACTCATTTTGCTTTTCCTTTGAGGGTACATTTAGCAGGCTTGATGGTTAGAATCTTACTGATTTTTAGAACAATTTATTTGTTAATATTGTGAGGGTCTATCAGAATCAGCTGGGGAACTTCTCTGTCTGCCCTGCTGCAGAAGTTGAATGGCAAATTGAGAACTGACTGATTTCTGGGGATTACATTTATTTATTTATTTATTTATTTGTTTGTTTGTTTGTTTGTTTCAGAGGTAGAACTTAGCGATTCATCAGTTTTATATAACACCAGAGCTTGTTATATCAAGTATCGTCCTTAATGCCCATCACCCAGTTACTCCATCCCCCCACCCACCCCCTCTCCTGCAACCTTCAGTTTGTTTCCTTTAGTTAAGAGTCTTTTATGGTTTGTTTCCCTCTCTGATTTCCTCTTATTTTTTCTTCCCTTTGCGATATTCATCTGTTTTGTTTCTTGAATCCCCTGTATGAGTGAAATAATCTGATATTTGTCCTTCTCTGACTGACTTACGTTGCTTAGCATAATACCCTCAAGTTTTGTCCACATCTTTGCAAATGGCAAGATTTCATTCTTTTTGATGGCAGAGTAATATTCCATTGCATATATATACCACATCTTCTTTATCCATTCATCTCTTGATAGGCATATCTTTCCATAGTTTGGACGTTTCCATTGTGGACGTCACTGCTATAAACATTGGAGTGCATATGCCCCTTCCAATGACTTTGTTTGTATTCTCGATAAATACCTAGTGGTGTGATTGCTGGATTGTAGGGTAGCTCTATTTTTAACTTTTTGAGGAACCTCCATACTGTTTTCCAGAGTGGCTGCACAGTTTGCATTCCTACCAGCAGTGTAAAAGTATTCTCTTTTCTCCATATCCTCACCAACATCTGTTGTTTCCTGAGTTGTTAATTTTAGCCATTCTGACTGGTGTGAGGTAGTACCTTATTATGGTTTTGATCTGTATTTCTCTGATGCCATGTGTCTGTTGGCCATTGGTGTGTCTTCTTTGGAGAAATGTTTGTTCATGTCTTCTACCCATTTCTTGATTAGATTATTTGTTCTTTGGGTGTTGAGTTTCATAACGTACAGATTTTGGATACTAGCCCTTTATCTGATATGTCATTTGCAACTATCTTCTCTCATTCCATAGGTTGTCTTTTAGTTTTATTGACTGTTTCCTTTGCTGTGGAAAAGCTTTTTATCCTGATGAAGTCTCAATAGTTCATTTTTGCTTTTGTTTCCCTTGCCCTTGGACACAGGTATAGCAAGAATTTGCGGAGGCGGATGTCAAAGACATTGCTGCCTGTGTTCTCTAGGATTTTGATGGATGCTTTTCTCACATTTAGGTCTTTCATTCATTTTGAGTTTATTTATGTGTGTAGTTTAAGACAGTGGTCCAGTTTCATTCTTCTACCTGTGGCTAATTTTCTCAACCCCAGTTGTTGAAGAAACTGCCTTTTTGCATTGGATATTCTTCTCTGTGTTGTCAGAGATTAGTTGACCACAGAGTTGAGGGTTCAGTTCTGGGTTTTTTGTTCTGTTCAACTGATCTATGTGTCTATTTTTGTGCCAGTACCATACTATTTCTATGATTCTAGCTTTGTAATTCAGCTTGAAGTCTGGATTTGTGCTGTCACCAGCTTTGGTTTTCTTTTTCAACATTTCTTTGGCTATTTGGGGTCTTTTCAGGCTTTATACAAGGTTTAAGTATGGTTGTTCCAGCTCTGTGAAAAATGCTGATGATGATAGTATTTTGATAGGGATGGCATTAAATGTGTAGATTGCTTTTATTACCCTAGTTCCCATTTACTTTCCTTCTCCCACTGTCCTCCAGTTTACCCCTCATGCACCACAAGTAAGTGAAACCATGGGATACTTGACTTTCTCTTTTTGGCTTATTTCACTCAGCATAATCTCTTCCAGTCCAGTCCATGTTGCTACAAAAGTTGGATATTCATCCTTTCTGATGGAGGCATAGTATTCCATTGTATATATGTACCACATCTTCTTTATCCATTCATTTGTTGATGGGCACCTTGGCTCTTTCCACAGTTTGGCGATTGTGGCCATTGCTGCGATGAACATTGGGGTGCATATAGCCCTTCTTTTCACTACATCCGTATCTTTGGGGTAAATGCCCAGTAGTGCAATTGCAGGGTCATAGGGTAGCTCTATCTAGGGTAATCTAGGGAGGGAAACGAAACAACAGAGACTTTGGACACAGAAACAAACTGAGGGACTTGGAGGGAGGGGGGGTGGAGGGATGGGAGAGCCTGGTGGTGGGTACTGGGGACACCTAAAGTGTGGAGCACTGGGTGTGGGGAATGGGGAATGAATCTTGGAACACTGGAAAAAAAAAATTTAGTAACAACAACAAAAAAATGTTAAAAAAAAAGTGTAGATTGCTTTTAGATAGCATGGCATTTTAACCATATTTTGTTCTTCCAGTTCGTGAACATGGAATGTTTTTCCATATCTTCGTATCTTCCTCAATTTGTTTCATGAGTATTCTATAGTTTTCAGGGTATAGCTCCTTTACCTCTTTGGTTAGGCTTATTCTTAGGTATCTTAAGGTTTTTGGTGCAATTGTAAATGGGATCTCTTCCTTGATTTCTCTTTCTTCTTCATTATTAGTGTATAGAAATGATTTCTGTGCATTGGTTTTATATCCTGCCACTTTGCTGAATTCCTGTATAAGTTCTGGCAATTTTGGGTGGAGTCTTTTGTGTCTTCTACATAGAGTATCATGTCATCTGTGACGAGTGAGTGTTTGACTTCTTTGCTGATTTGGATGCCCTTTATTTTTTTCTGTTGTCTGATTGCTGTGGCTAGGTCTTCTAGTACTATGTTGAACAGGAGTTGTGAGAGTGAACATCCCTGTCATGTTCCTGACGTTAGGGGAAAAACTGAGTATTTCCCCATTGAGAATGATATTCTCTGCAGGCTTTTCATAGGTGACTTTTATGATATTGAGGTTTGTTCCCTCTGTCCCTACACTGCAGAGAATTTTTACCAAGAAAGGATAATGTACTTTGTCAGTTGCTTTTTCTGCATCAGTTGAGAGGATCATGTGGTTCTTGTCCTTTTTTTATTGATGTGCTGTATCAAATTGATTTGTGAGTGTTGAACCACCCTTGCAGCCCACAACCCATTGCTTGTGGTGAATATCCTTTTGATGTATTGTTAGATCCTATTAGCTGGTATCTTGGTGTAATTTTTGCATCCATGTTCATCAGCTTTATTGATCCATAATTCTCCTTTTTTTGCTTGAGTCTTTGGTTTTGGGATCAAGGTAATGCTGGCTTCATAGAATGAGTTTAGAAGTTCCTTCCATTTCTGTTTTTTTTTTTTTATCAGCTTCAGAAGAGTAAGTATTTTTTACTTATTCTTAATTTTTCTTTAAATGATTGATAGAATTCCACTGTGAGGCCAGTTGGACCTGAACTCCTGTTTGTTGGGACATTTTTCATTACCACTTCAGTTTCTTTCCTGGTTACGGGTGTGTTCAAGTTTTCTATTTCTTCCTGTTTCAATTTTGGTAGTTTTTATACTTAGGGGTGCATCCATTTCTTCCAGATTGCCAATTTTTTTGGCATATAGTTGCTCATGATATGCTCTTATAATTGAATTTTTCAGTGTTGGTTGTGATCTCTCCTCTTTCATTTATGATTTTATTTGGGTCCTTTCTCTTTTCTTATTGATAAGGCTAGCTAGGGGTTTATCAATCTCATTAATGCTTTCAAAGAACCAGCTCATAGTTTCATTGATCTCTTGTACTGTTCTTAATTTATTTCACTGATTTCTGCTCTGATCTTACTATTTTCTTTCTCCTGCTAGATTTAGGCTTCATTTGCTGTTCTTTTTCTAGCTCCTTTAGGGTAAGTTAGATTGTGTGTATGAAACTTTTTCTTGAGCCTGTATTGCTATATCCTTTCCTCTTAGGACTGCCTTTGCTGGATCCCAGAGTTTATGAACTCTTGTGTTTTCATTTGCTTCCATGTATTTTTTAAAAAATTTTTCTTTAATTTCCTGGTTGTCTCTTTCATTCTTTAGGAGGATTGAAAGCTCTTTAACCTCCATGTGTCTGTGTTCCTTCCAAATTTTATCTTGTGATTGAGTTCCTGTTTTAAAGCATGTGGTCTGAAAACATGCATATGTATAGTCTCAGTCTTTTGGTTCCAGTTGAGACCCGATTTGTGATGCACTATGTGATCTATTTTGGAGAATGTTCTATCTGCACTTGAAAGGAATGTGTATTCTGTTGCTTTAGGATGAAATCCTCTGAATATTTCTGTTAAGTCCATCTGGTGCAGTGTGTCATTCAAAGCCCTTGTGTCCTTGTTGATCTTCTGCTTAGATAATCTTTCCATCTCTATGAGTGGGGTGTAAAGGTCCCTTACTATTATTATATTATTATCAAAGTGTTTCTTTAATTTGTTATTAATTGGTTTATATATTTGCCTGCTCCCAAGGTAGGTGCATAAATATTTACAACTGTCAGATCTTCTTGTTGGATATACCCTTTTATTATGATTTGGTGTCCTTCCTCATCTCTTATTATAGTCTTTGATTTAAGATCTAGTTTGTGTGATATAAGGATGGCTACTGCATCTTTCTTTTGATGTTCATTAGCATGATAAATGGTTCTTCAACCTCTCACTTTCAATTTGGATGTGTCTTTGGGTCTAAAATGAGTCTCTTATAGATGACATATTGATCGGTCTTTTTTTTTTTATCCCTTCTGATACTTACGGTTTTCTGATTGGAGCAATTAATTAGTCTATATACATTTAGAGTAATTGTTGAAGGACATGAGTGTAGTACCATGGTATTTACCTGTAAAGTCACTGTTTCTGCATATTGTCTCTGTTCCTGGCCTTTTACTTTTGGGTTCTCTCATTGCTCTAAGAATCCCCTTTAATAGTTCTTGTGGGGCTGGTTTAATGTTTACGAATTGCTTTGGTATCTGTCCTAGAAACTCTTTATCTCTTTCTATTCTGAATGGCAACCTTGCTGGATAAAGTATTCTTGGCTGCATATTTTTCCCATTTAGCATGCATGTTGAATATATCATGCGTCCTTTCTGGCCAGTCAGATCTCTGTGACAGGTCTGCTGTCAGCATTACATGTTTACCTTTGTAGGTTCTGGACCTCTTGTCCTGAGCTGCTTTCCGGATTTTCTCTTTATCTCTGAAATTTGCAAGCTTCACTGTTACGTGTCATGATATTGACCTAATTTTATTGATCTTGATGGGATTTTCTGGGCCTTCTGGACTTAAATGCCTAGTTCCTTCCCCATATTAGGGAAATACTTAGCTATAATTTGTCCAAGTGATTGTTCTGCCCACTCCCCCATCTTCTGGGGACCCCACTATTATCTGGATATTATTTTGCTTTATGGTATTTGAGTTCTTGAAGTCTCCCTTCATGATCCAGTAGTTGTTTTTCTCCCCCCTCTTCTCAAGTTCCTTATTTTACATCATTTTTTCTTCTGTATCACTGACTCTCTCTTCTGTATACTTTATTCTTGCTGTCGGAGCCTCCATTTATGAGTGCATCTCAGTAATAGCATTTTTAGTTTCGGCCTGATTAGATTTTAATTTTTTAAATTTATACAGTAAGAGAGTCTCTGTTGTCTTCTATGCTTTTTTCAAGCTCATCCAGTATCTTTATAATAATTGTTTTAAATTCTAGTTCAGACATCTTATTTATATCTGTTATTGATTAAAGTTCCTGGCAGTGAATATCACCTCCTGTTCTTTCTTTTGGGGCGAGTTTCTCCATCTCGTCATTATGTTGAGAAAAGAATAGAAGAAAATGAAAGAATAGACAAAAATAACAAAGGAAAAAACAAACAAAACAAACAAGAAATAAAACAAAACAAAATAAGAAAAAGATCAAACAAGAAGTAAAACAGAACAAAACAATACAGTAGATCTTGGGTGTGTTTTGGTCTGTTTGTTAAAAGAAACTATATCCCAAAACAGCAAAGAAAGGAAAGCAAAAATTATATATATATATATATTTATATATATAATGTATATAATATATACAAAAATTATATATATGTAATGTATATAATAAAAAGTATCCATTCATCTGTTAAAAGGGAGTGGATAAAGAAGATGTGGTTCATATGTATAATGGAATATTACTCAGCCAGCAGAAAGGATGAATACCCACCATTTGCATCAACTTGGATGGAACTGGAAGAAATTATTCTGAGTGAAATAAGTCAAGTAGAGAAAGACAATTATCATATGGTTTCACTCATATGTGGAACACAAGGAATAGTACAGAGACATTAGAGGAAGGAAAACTGAAGGGGGGAAATCAGAAAGGGAGACGAACCATGAGAGACTATGTACTCTAGGAAACAATCTGAAGGTTTCAGAGGGGAGGGGATGGAGGAATGAGGTAATGGGGTGATGGGTATTCATCTTGTGTTGTGATGAACACTGGGTGTTATATGCAGATAACGAATCATGGAACACTGCATCAAAAACTAATGATGTACTCTGTGGTGACTGACATAACATAATAAAAAACAAAGAAAAGAAAGAATAAAAGAATTGAAAAAATAAGAAAATAACTGAACAAAAATAAAGCTGGAAGCCTAAGAATAGGAAAAACCCCACCAATTCTATACTATTTTCCCCAAGAGCCGATGTTTTACTGTTCTCTATCATCTATAGATTATGGAATTCTGAGATGTGGACCCATGCTGTTCCTCCTGGGAGTTTGTGGGGTGTCTTACTGAGCTTCTGCCTTTTGCCTAGACCCCGTCTGGAGAACGGTTGTACAACCATGCAGCAATTCACTGTGTACTGTCTACAGTTTACAGCAACACACAGCAGGAAGCTGGTATCTACATTGCTGTTATCATTCAGCTTCCCTACTCCGATGCCTGGGAACTGTGCCACACTTAGCCACTCCCATTTTTCTTGTGGCCTCAGGTACCCTGAGACTATGCTGTCTCACTTGGGATTCCACCCTGCTTTGATACCTGAGCACCTTTAATCCAGTGATTTGCCCCACAGTAGCAGACTCCTAAAAGTTCCGATTTTGTGTCCTGCTTATAATACTTCACAGTAGCCTCCTTAAGCAGACTCCCTCCTCTCTGCAGTTTCCTGAAGTGTATCACCCTGGATGCCAAATCTCTGTACCTCCTACCTTCCAAAAAGTGATTGCTTTTCTATTTGTAGAATTGTAGCATTTCTTTTCTCAGATCGCCTCTTTTCACAGGTGTTCAGAATGATTTGATAACTGTCTAGCTGAATTCTAGGGACCAGACAAACTTAGAGTCCCCTACTCCTCCTCCATTCTTAACTCCCCTCCCTGGGGATTTCTTCAGTGAGAGGAGAAAGAATATTGTGGGCATCTTCATGTCCACATAGGCCCCCTCGCCTGAAGAGATAGACATAGAGCCATCTTACTTCTGCTACTGTAAGTCTTAGAGAAAAGGTGGACTCATCAGTCATCTTGAAATTCTATTCTTCTGGCATGAAGATTTCAGTTTGACATCTTGTTTTTAAGTCTTCATTGTTGAGTGATTGATAGATTTTATAAACCTTTTAACGAGAAAGTATTTCCTTAAATAAGCCTTATTAGGGTTTGTTTTTGAATTCTTTGTGTGAAACTGCTACTTAAGTAAAGCTGTGTGAAGTTTTGACTAAGTTTCTGTGATTGGAAACTATGCATGCTGTTTACCTCACATTGGTGTTTGGTCTTATAGGGAAGTGTCCCTGCTATATTACTGTTTTTTGAGACTGTTGGTATAGTAGAAGCATCTGACCTGTGAGGTCTGGTTCTGGGATGACAGGGTCACTGAAAACATTGGAAAAAGTGTGCATTGCCAGCTGAGCTGTGTGAACAACAGGCATTTTGCAAGGCATACAAGTGTATACACATTCTCTGATATTTGTGTGTGGGTCTGTTGCATTGAGCATTGATGTGTTTATATCACTGACCACCCACTAGTGCATCATTTACAATTTTCTATTAAGAATTGGCTGTTTTCGCAAGTAGACTTGTATTGAAATGCCACCTTGCTTACACATTGTTTGTGGCTGCTTTCCTGTGACAATGGAACACTTGGATAGTTGTGACAGAGACTGCATTGCTTACAAAGCCTAAAATATTTACCATCTGAACTTTAACAAAAACTTTGTTGGTCTTTAGTTCAGATTATTTAAAATAGAATGGGAACATAGTCACTTATGGAACAATCTAATTTCTTCTTTCACATTTCTTCTCCTTTCTTTTCTCATCCTCTATAGTTTTTACTAGGTTTTTTTTTTTTTTTTTTAGTAATTCACATTTATTGCATTTTTGCAAAGTTTTTAGCTTAGTTATCAGAGTAAAAAGAATGCAACCACAGTTTTGCAATTTGTTTTACCCCTTTATGTAATACTTAACTAGATTATACGAACAAATGTTATTAGAAATAAATGCTGTTATGCAGTTAACTTGTGGTGAGTGTGACAGGAACAGTGTGCAGACAGACTTAAGAGGTAGTGGTCAGGGAGCTGCAACTTTTTGTGGCGGGCCAAGTTTTATGGAGGCAGTGGAGTTTTTGTTCTTTGTTCACTACTAGGTTGAATTGAACCCAGTCATTGAGCCCAAACTAGTAAGGGTCAGGACTTTATTATTCTTTTAGCTGAAACAAAAAGAAAACCCAGCTATCCTTTTCTTAATTGCTTCTGTATCAACCTGAAGTATCAACTAGATTTCATTTGGTCAGTAGTCACCACTATAGTGTTAACTAAATATATTAGTGGTCCAGGTTTGTTATGGGTTTTATTGAGTATTTTCAGCCATTTAAAAGTTGCATTAAGATATACAGTAATTTGGGGGTGGGGGGCGATAAGGAGGGTTGGGTTATGGAAAAATAAAAGTTTATAAAAATTGAAAGAAAATTAAAGATGTTGAAATTGTTAAAAAAGATATACAGTTATTTTTACTTAAGTATATTTGTGTTTTTTAGGTCAGGTGTGGTCTTGGGGAGATGGTGACTATGGGAAGCTGGGCAGAGGTGGTAGTGATGGCTGCAAAACACCAAAGCTTATTGAAAAGCTTCAAGATTTGGATGTTGTGAAGGTTCGATGTGGAAGTCAGTTTTCTATAGCTCTGACGAAAGATGGCCAAGTTTATTCATGGGGAAAAGGTGACAACCAGAGACTTGGGCATGGAACAGAGGAACATGTTCGTTATCCCAAACTCTTAGAAGGCTTGCAAGGTGAGTGCAAAATGTAAAATTTTAAAACTCTTTGAAGCTTTTTCTTTAGTAATCTTTTAAAGTTTGCAGGCTTTTTTTTTTTTTACCTAATATTTCATAAATGACTTATCATTAAAAGGCTTTTACCCAGATATTCATAGGTATGGATAATAATGGAAAGTAGTTTATCTCTATTAAAAAACGGTGTAGGTGCACACCTTGGTAGCTCAGTCTATTTAGTGTCTGCCTTTGGCTCAGGTCATAATCCCGAAGTCGTGGGATAAAGTCCCACATCAGGTTCCGTGCTCTGCCGGGAGCCTGCTTCTCCCTCTGCCTCTGCTTCTCTCTCTCTCTCTCTTTCTCTCTCCTTCTATCCTGAATAAATAAATAAAGTATTTTAAAAAATGGTATAGAACTATTCTCACCAGATTTCATTTGAAACTCATTCAGTTTTACTAATACTGGTAAGCCCTTTTTGTGGAAGGCATCTATTCATCAGTAAGTAAGCTGGCCTTAGTGAGATTAACTTCTGTTGGTGAAGGTTACTGATAATTGTACAGTAGACATGGCTAAGATGACAGATATGCATGGTGCTGTGGGAGCATAGTAGGAGATAGGATTGGTGTGCTTGGAGTGGTCTCATTTGAACTTATCCTTAATGGGTAAATTCTGCTTGTTTGGTTTCAAGGGCATTCAGGATGCATCCTAGATAGAATGCCATGTAGGTGTGCTTTGCAGATGCCTTCTGAAGTGTGGGAGAGGTTGGTGATAGGTCTGTCAGGTGGCTGGTAAGTGCTAAAGAAGGTGGGCAGACTGTTTCTTAAAGTAGTAGGCTGTAAGTATTTTAGGTTCAAGTATTGTACATGGTATGTCTCAACTACTTTTTTCTGCTATTATAGCCCAAAAGGATCCATAAGTATGTAAACACATGGGCCTGGCTATGTTGTAATATAACTTTATCCACCAAAACAGCCCTTGGTGCGTGTTTGCATGAGGGATAAGGTTTGTCAAATCCCTGATCTACTTTGTCTGTGTTTTTGCTTTTCTGTCAAGGGAGTTTGGAATTGAGACTTCTACATGGGACTTGCTTGTTTCTCTCACCATCATTATTATTTTAAAACATATTAATACCTTGGGGTGCCTGGGTGGCTCAGTTGGTTAAGTGTCTGATTCTCATTTTTGGCTCAGGTTGTGATCTCAGGGTCATGAGATTGAGCTCTGCATTGGACTCTAAGCTGGGCATGGAGCCTGCTTGAGATTCTCTCTCTCTTTCTCTCCCCCCTCTCCCTGCTTGCACATGTATGTGCTTTCTCCATCTTTTTTCTCTAAAAATAAATAAATCAATAAAATCTTTAAAGCATATTAATACTTGGGGCGCCTGGGTGGCTCAGTTGGTTAAGCAACTGCCTTCGGCTCAGGACATGATCCCGGAAACCCGGGATCAAGTCCCACATTGGGTTCCCTGCTCAGCAGGAAGCCTGCTTCTCCCTCTCTCACTCCCCCTGCTTGTGTTCCCCCTCTGGCTGTGTTTCTCTCTGTCAAAATAAATAAAATCTTTTTTTAAAAAAAGCATATTAATACCAAAGGTATTATGGTATTTATTATTTTTTAAGTTTCTGAGATAAGTTGTAGGGTAATAAAGTTGGTTGTATGTTAGGGAGATGTGTTTAAATTTTGTTAGCTTTTTTGTTTATAGTTTTTTCACTTAGTAGAGGAAATCTGCTTCCTCTGCTATACTTATTAGATACAGAGATCGCTTACTATGAAAGCATTTAAATGACTGATGGTACAGTCATGTTGGCCATCCCTTATGGCACTGTATGATAAGATCAAGGTAGAATGTTCTCCTTATTCTGGCAGAGTTTTGTAGCTGAATTATTTTTAATGTTGACATTTCTGAAAACATCCCTTGTGTTGGTCATGTTAGATTTACTTTTAAGCAAAAATACAATACTTTAATACTATTTAAATAGGAAAAACATATTCACATCATTTCACTTTGGAGAAAAAGATTTTGTTTTAGAAAACTTCCTTAATGAAGATAACCCACAATCTGGGCTATTAACATGCATTAACATATTTAAAAGAAAAGAGATCAAACTATGCTTTCAGACTACAAGGTTAATATAAAACTAAAAATTATAACAGAAAAATAGTTGGAAAATCCTCAAATGTATGGAGATTAAACAACAAACTTCATGGTCAAACAAAAATTCTTAAGAGAAAATTTAAATTATTTAACTAAATGAAAACGAGCACAACTCACCCAAATTTGCGGGATGCAGTGAAAGCAATGCTTAGAAGGCAATTATAGTATTGAATACATATATTAGAAAAGAATAAAAAGCTAAAGTAAGTAATCTTTGTGTACAGGACAAAAACCGTAAATAAAATGTAAGTCCTGCGTGGCTCAGATAAGTGTCAAACTCTTGATATTGGCTTAGGTCATGATCTCAAGGTTGTGAGATTGAGCTCCGCTTTGGGCTCTGCACTGGGCATGGAGCCTGCTTAAGATTCTTTCTCCCCCTCTCTCTCTGCACCCCCCTTCTCAACACAACAACAACCACAACAACAACAAAGAACCCCACTGAAATGTAAAAGCAATGGTAGAAAATATTTATAAATCATATATCTAATAAAAGGGGTTAATATCCAAAATATATAAAGAACCCTTAAAATTCAATAGCAGAACAAACAAAAAACCTACCCCATAACCAATTTGAGTAAAAATTAGGCAGAGGATCTGAGTAGACATTTTTCCAAAGATGAATTATAGATGGCCGACAGATATGTGAAAAAGGTGCTCAACATCATTAATCATCAGAGAAATGCAAATCAAAACCACAGGTGAGAGAACACTTCATACCTGTTTGAATGGCTGTTATCAAAAAGACAAGAAATACAAGGGTTGGTAAGGATGTGGAGAAAAAGAAACCATTGTGCAATGTTGATGGGAATGTGAATTGGTACAACCATTGTGGAACACAGTAAGGAGGCTTCACAAAAAATTAAGAGAAGAACTAGTCGATGATTCTGTAATTTTACTTCTGTGTGTTTATCTGAAGGAAGTAAATATGCAAACTCAAAAAGGTATTTCATGCTCATGTTTGTTGCAGCATTATTCACAGTAACCAAGATATGGAAACAACCTAACTGTCCTGTTGGTAGTTAAGTAGATAATGAAAATGCAGTATATACATATGATGGAATATTATTTGGCCATAAAAAGAAGGTAATGCTTCCATTTGTGTTAACATGGATGGACCTTGAGGGCACTGTGCTATGTAAATAGGTCAGATAGAGACAGACTAACACTATGATTCTACTTATATGTGGAATCTAAGAAAAACCCCCCAAAGCTCCCCCCAAACTCATAGATGCAGAGAATAGATTGGTGGTTGCCAGAGGTGTGGTTTACGGGGAGTGGGTAAAATGGGTGAAGGTGGTCAAAAAGTACAAATTTCTAGTTGTGAAATAAATTCTGTGGATATAATGTATGGCATGGTGACTGTAGCTATTAACTTTTTATTGTATATTTGAAAGTTGCCAAAAGAACAGATCTTAAAAGCTCTCATCACAAGAAAAAAATTTGTAATCGTGTGGTTCTTGATGTTAAAAAAAATATCAATAGTCTAAGTTTCCACCTTAGAAAATTAGATAAAGGAGAGCAAATTGAATCCAAAATAAGAAGAAGGAAAGAAATAATGACAATAGAGAAGAAACCAATGAAATTGAAAACAGAAAATCAATAGAGAAGATGAAGGAAAGCAAAGCTGGTTTTTGAGAAGATTAATAAAATCAATATACTTTAGGCTAAGAAAAATGGAAAACAGGATACAGATTACTAATATCAGAAATGAAAGAGAAGACATCACTACAGATCCTATTAACACTGTAAAGATGATAAATGAATAATGCCAAGAACAACTGTATGCCCGCAAATTTAGTACTGATGAAATGAGCCATTTCTTTAAAAGACACAATTTGACAAAATTCATACAAGAAATAGACAAACTGAATAGGCTAATATCTCTTAAAGAAATTAAGTCAATAAAATTCCAAAACAGAAAGCATGAACATCACCACCGAGTTGAATTTATTCTATATATGCAGTGCTGGCTAGTTCAACATTCAAAAACCAGTTCATGTAATCCATCAGATGAAGATAGTAAGAGGAAAAATCACATGATCATATTAATAGATGCAGAAAAAGCATTTGATAAAATCCAATACCTGTTCATGATAAAAACTTCCAGCAAACTAGGAATGAAGAGAACTTCATAAACTTGGTGAAGAATATCTATAAAAATCCTCCAGCTAACATCATACTTAATGGTAAGAAACTTGAAGCTTTCCCACTAAGATAAAGTACAAAGAAAAGATGTCTCGTCTCATCATTTCTTTTTAGAATCATACTGGAAGTTCTAGCTAATGCAACAAAACAGCAAAAGGATATTAAAGGTATACAGATTGAGAAGGAAGAAATAAAACTATCTTTGTTCACAGATGACATGAATGTTTATGTAGAAAATCTGAAAGGATCAACAAAAAACTGGAAGTAATAAATGATTATAGTAGAGTTGCAAGATATAAAGTTAATATACCAGCATAACCTTGGTATATACCTTAGTTCCTATATACCAGTAACTAAGAAGTGGAATTTGAAATAAAAACAAAATACCATTTACATTAGTAATAAAAAAGTAAGATACATAGATTTAACTCTAAGAAAGTAAGTAGAAGACCTATGTGAAGAAAATTACAAAACTGATGAATGAAATCAAAGGAGAACTAATAAATTGAGAGATACTCTATCTTCATGGGTAGGAAGACTGAGCACCGTCATTTCTTTCTATCTTGATCTATACATTTAATGCAAGACAAACTGATTCTAAATTTTATGTGGAGAGGCAAAAGACCTAGATTAGCTAACACAATATTGAAGGAGAAGGGCAGGTTGAGGACTGACACTATCCAACTTCAAGACTCAATATAAAACTACAGTAATCAAGAAAGTATGACATCGACTAAAGTATAGACAAATAGATCATTGGAAGAATATAGCTGAGAAATAGACCCACATAAGTATAGTTAATTGATGTTTGAGAAAGGAGCCAAGGCAATACAATGAAGCAAAGGTAGCTTTTTCAACAAATGGTTTTGGAACAAGTAGACATTCATATGCAAAAAAAAAAAGTGAATAAGTGATCATGGGTGAGGCTATGCATGTGTTGGGTTGGAAGTATATGGTGGATCTGTGCTTTTTTCTCAGTTTTGCTGTGAACCTAAAAATATTCTAAAAATAGAAAGTCTCAATGAGGCAAAAAGAATATACTTTGTGTGATATACCTCAGGAAAGGAGAATATGATTTAATGATTAATTAAACTACACTTGTCTCTTTCTGAACGAAAATCTAACTAAAGGGAATAAAGTAATTTTTCTCATACTAAGGTATGGAAAAGATCCTTTTGATACCTTAGTATTTAATTTTCAGGCTGTAGGTCTTAATAAATTGTAACTAGTAAAATGTAATGGGTTTTAATGACATATATGAAGCAGATGAATTATGCATATTAAAGCAATGAATTACCCTTTAGGAGTTGACATTAAATATTTCCTGACTTGAATGACCTACAGCAAAAGTCAGGTGTGAAGCTGTATTATATCCTCTTTCCTCCTAGGGAAGAAGGTAATTGATGTGGCTGCAGGCTCCACCCACTGCCTGGCTCTGACTGAGGACAGCGAGGTCCATAGCTGGGGGAGCAATGACCAGTGCCAACACTTTGACACCTTGCGTGTGACCAAGCCAGAACCTGCTGCATTGCCAGGATTGGATACGAAACACATAGTTGGAATTGCCTGTGGACCTGCTCAGGTACTGAGTAGATCGTGTGGTTAGATATTTTGTGGAATTTTGACTTCCTGTCCTTCACTGCTAGTATGTAGAAATAGCATTGTCTTGTGTGTGTTGTCCTTATATCCTTTAGTTGTAGTCAGTATGATGTTGAAGAGTGGTGAGAGGGAAAGAAAGCATTTAGTTTTTCACCATTTGCTAGGATGTTAGCTGTAGGATTTTTTTTTTTTTTTTTAGTAAATGCTTTATTAGATTGAAGTTTCCTTTAATTCTTATTTCTTTGAAAGTTTTTTCTAATACTGAATAGATGCTGAATTTTGTCATATGCTTTTTTCTTCTCAAAGGATATGATCATGTAGTTTTCTTTCTTTAGTCTGTTTATATGGTAGAATGCTTTTTAAGTACTGATCAGACCTTGCATTACTGAGATCACTTCACTGGGTTATTTCTTATATATCGTTTTATTTGATTTGCTAATTACATTGTTGAGGATTTTTCTGTTGACAGTCATCTGAGGTAAT
>PITA01024640.1:0-25918 GCA_004023965.1 Spilogale gracilis | reverse complement strand
TTTTTTTTTTTTTAAAGATTTTATTTATTTGACAGAGAGAAACACAGCCAGAGAGGGAACACAAGCAGGGGGAGTGAGAGAGGGAGAAGCAGGCTTCCCGCCGAGCAGGCAGCCCGATGTGGGACTCGATCCCGGGTCTCCGGGATCATGACCTGAGCTGAAGGCAGTCGCTTAACCAACTGAGCCACCCAGGCGCCCCGGTAAATGTCCTTATAAAGCCTTTTGCCCTGAATCTCAGTGATGAAATAAAACATGGGCACTCAGGTGGAAGAGAAGTCATAGAGAAGGCAAAATTGAACGAACCCAGACTACCTTGTAGTCAGCTACAGTTCTAGAAATAATGTCTATAAGGGTGTCCCAAGAAGGTCATGTTCTCTGAGCCACTCTTCATCTCTAAAGGAAACGGGAAGACAATCTTAAGTGAAGCAATACGTGGGAAGACAGTGTAAGTCCTTCTTAAAACCAATAAAACTATTACATAACAAAATGGAACATAAAAAAAAAAAGGAGCAAGTGTATATAAAATGCTCAGGAACAGAGGAAACTATTCTGGAGAAGAGAGTGGGTCTAAGTATTTAACTCATCTAAATGTAGAACCAGTTTTTTAATGACTTAAATATTTCCAATATTTCTGTGTTAATTTCATTTGACTGTGGATTGGTATTTTAGAAAAGAAGATGTCTGCGGTGAAGAAATTTTATCTGAAATTGACCCAAAATTTTAATTTCATTTCAGTTTTTCCTTCATTGAAATATGAGAGAAGTAATTAAATATATCTTTTAAAAATAATGTTGTAGGGGCACCTGAGTGGCTCAGGTGGTTAGGCATCCAACTCTTGATTTCGGCTCAGGTCGTGATTTCAGGGTGGTGAGATTGAGCCTCACTTTGGGCTCTGTGCTGGGTGTGGAGTCTGTTTGAGATTCTCTCTCCCTTTGCTCCTGCCCCCCCCCCCCCCAAACCCCACACGTGCTCTCTCTCTCTAAAAAAAAAAATAAAAATAAAAAATAATAATCTTGTAATCTGAATCTGTTTTTCTGGGTTTTTTTTAATTTCTTTTTTTCTTTTATTTTTATCTTTGCCCTTGGCATATTGGCATATCTGAGACCAGTATAGCAAATAACAATAGCACTTCAGAGTGATGTGGGTTTGCTTAATTTTAAACATTCGTTGTTGATTTGGCCTGTGTGATTGATTTTTTTAATATTAAGTGCAACATTTTTATAACAAGTCGGTTTTTTAAAAAGAAATTATTCATACACTATTAACCATGTTGAAAGTATATGAATATAATCTGAAAAAATAATTTTTCACAAATGATATTCAGCATATCAGATAATTTTATGATTGAAGCTTACATCTTTCTTGAATTTTCGTAACTATCTCTTGGTAGATACTCCTCCACCCCATCGGTATCACACATCTGTGTAGCAAATGGTTGTCTTGCAAACATTGTAAGTATTTGGACTCCTTCTTGCTGTGTAAAAGCCTAAATGTGTAAAGGACTATTTACTCACAAACAGAATCACTGAGAAATTCTGCTCATGTTGGGCACCTGGGTGGCTCAGTCATTAAGCATCTGCCTTTGGCTCAGGTCATGATCCTAGAGTCCTGGGATCATGCTTGGCGGGAAGCCTGCTTCTCCCTCCCTCACTCCCCCTGCTTGTATTCCCTCTCTAGCTGTGTTTCTGTTAAATAAATAAATAAAATCTTGAAAAAAAAAGTTCTGCTCATGCCACATTACTACTTTTTAAAATATCAACTTGACTTTCAATATTTTAAAATAATAGTTAAGTCATACATTTCTATTTTCTTCAATACAGAAAAAATGTGTGCTGTCTTTCAAGTCTTAGAAATGGCTTTTAAAAACTCGCAGTATTACAAATTCAAACTTTTAGTTTCCATAAAGTAATACTACAAATAAATTTGGTTCCTTCCTGGCTGCTGCTGGTTCACTTATCATTTATATTTCTCTAGGGTTGGAGTAAGGACAAGGCCAAGTGCAGTTTCCTAAGGTAGAGGGAGAGTAAGAACTGGAGGGACACTGCATTTCAGCATCATCTAATTGCTCAAACACTGGATCACATAGAGGCCTTATATCGATAACAGCATCTTACACTCATATGACACCAGGAACTGTTGATAAGATCTTTACAGATAATAACATGTCTAATCATCACAGCCATTCCTATCAGTTGGTTTACACAGATGAAGAAACACTGAAGTCAAGTAACCTGCTAATATCACAAACCTAGTAAGTATCAGAGCTTTGACTTGAACCCAAGAGGCTTGGCTCCAGAGTTCATTTATACTGTTCATCTGATATCCCAGAGTATAATTTGCCTAGGTAACTAATAGCCATATTTTTAGTTTTACAATGGGTGGAATGGCCCTGTGAGTAGCATTACCATAAAGTATATACTCCTTAAGGCTAATATTATAAACATCCTTTAAAACTGTTCCAGAAAGGAAAAGTACTTACTGACTGGTGGTATTACCACTATACTTATGTCTTTACTCTCTGGGAGCGTACCTTTAAAGGTGTGTGTGTGTGTGTGTGTGTGTGTGTGTGTGTGTGTGTGTGTGTGTCTGGAAGATTTCCAATCAAATGAATATGAGAAGAGGTAGGGAAGCACATACTCCTGCTGGGTGCTCCTTTGGGGTTATATTGATAGTGTCATTAATGTTCTAATGGTCGTAAAGATAGATGTTCTTATGTCTTTACAGGAAGCATGGAGGGAAACAGATAAGGGGAGCGACATAAAACTAAAGAGTAAAATTATTAGCAACTAACACTATGCCAGTGTGAATCAAGAAATAATAGTCTCTGTAAAGAACAGGGCATGGATATTTGTTTTTATTGCATAGCAGTGAAGATTATTATGAGGCACTGCTACTTATGTTCCCGTTGCCAACAGCGTTTGTAAAATTGACAGTTTTACAGGGAAGATTGGGAGCAGCTATAAAAATATTATTTCTCTATAGATAAAAGTTAATTCTGATTTCCATCAACCCATGAAAACATGGTTTAGGGTTTGATCAAAAGAGTCAGAAGCAGTGAAGGCTGGAATCCCATCTCGGTTGTTGACTTTTTAAGGTGGTGCAAGTACCAGATCATATTTTCTTTGACTCCAGTTCCCTCTCTGACAGTAAGTTAAGAACCTAGAGATAATTTAGTCTTTCAGTCCTTTAGGTGACCATTTATTTCATTACAATGGCCATAAAGATTTAAATATAATAATTGTACCAGCTCCCATTGAGCAGTACATTAAAAAAAGAAACATTTTACAGTGGCCGTTTTGGAGGTGAAAGGAAACATCTAGAGAGTTCAGTTTTTGACAAAATGTGTATAATAGGTATGATAGGATATATTTTTGCTAACTGATATGGTCATCAACATGTTATATATGCAAGTTCACCTTTCCAGATAGAAAAGCTTTCTGAAACAGTTTGACTTACCTGCATGTACTCTAGCTTGAGAGGGTGAAGAATACAAACTGTATAGAATCCATAAAAAGGAAAATGAAAGTATGGAGAGTCATAAAATGTGTGTTTGTGTGTTAGATAAGAAGGCATTGTTTTTGTGATCTAAAAAATAGAGTCAGATGAAAATTGCAAAAAAAAAAAAAATCAGCACTTGAGTTTGTCCAAAAAGAAATGGAATATGGAGGAGAAAGAGAAAAGATGTTAAATAAGATTACATTAGACTAGATTTTATTTATTTATTCATTTTACAAACATATTTAGTCCCTACTACATACTAGGTGTCGATGCTTGAAAAATAACAGTGGGATAAAACAGATAAAAATTATAGTCTTTATAGAGTTTAAGGTTTAGCAAGAGAAGAAAATAATAATAATATTAATAATAGTAAGAGGTGATAAGCCATATAGCAAAATTAGAGCAAAGAAGTGGATATGGAAGAGTTATGAGATTAAGTTCCTAGATACTGGATCTGGATTATATGAAGCAGTAGAATTTAATGTTTTTAACAGAAGCATGAGGAGGCTCTCTAGGCAATAATAGTTCAAGGAAAATCGTTGATACCTGTGGTGGTTGATTTTGTGTCAACTTACTGGGATAAGTGATGTCCAGGCAGCTCGTAGAATAATTTGGGGTATGTCTGTGAGGGTATTTCTGGAGATCAGCATTTGGCTTGCAGACTGAGTGAAGAAGAAAGGTCACCTTCACCAGTTTGAGTAGGCGTCATCCAGTCTGCTGACGGCTTGACTGGAACAAAAATGTGGATGAAGGGTGAATTCACTCATTCCCCTTGAGCCGAGGTAGCCGTCTTCTTTTGCCTATAAATATTGGTGCTTCTGCTTTTCAGTCCTCAGGACTCGGACTGAATTATATCACTGACTTTCCTGGCTGTTGGGTTTGTAGGCAGCAGATCATAGGACTTTGTGATTTCCATAACTGTGTGAGTCAGTTTTGATAATAAAATCTCCTATATCTATCTCAATGTCTTTCAGGCATCCATCTTCTGTGGGGGAAGAAGCACATAGTCATAGAGATCCCTTTAGGTACAAAATATTGGCTGCATAGATCTCAGTATATCTAATAAAATATATGCTATTTTCCAGGGTAGAGATGTAACATAGGGTCCTTTAGAGCTCACTAGCCCTATGTGAGTATGTACTTTTGCTCAGTTCCTTGGTAATACATCACAATATGAAAACTACCTCATTTTTGATTATGAAGAGTAAGAAGGATGCTAGATCAAGGGCAGAAGTATTTTCCTCTAGTCCTTTTTCTGGTAAAGATTATGCTTTCAGAAGAGAAAGCTACATGGAAAGCCAATGTTGAAGGTCAGACTCATGATTTGCAATCTTGGTTTATGGGGTAAGACTCATGGGCAAAGGGGAATAGCACAGATTGCAAAAACAAGAAAACTCTTTTGAGCAGGACACTGGGAGTGTTTAACTGAAATTTCAGGAGGAAAGAGAAGAAAAGAGCTAATAGGAAGAACTCTCTGACATAGAATAACTGCCATTAGAAGGTTTCATGTCATTTTTGCAGAAAATAACAAGGATCGAGACAAGGAATGATGTACTCATGTCTATATATCTGTGCTACAATATATCATAAAAATATCTTAAACATCTTAATACCATCACAAGTATCAAAACTTCATAGATAGTATGTTGCATATGCTTGCCACATGGAAATAAAAACGACCAAATCAAAATAATGGTATATAGAGGGAAAGAACTGTATGTATGAAGAAACCAACTTGTAATGTGAGCACAGTAGAGAGAAGATAGATGAAATTAAAAGGAGAAAGAAGTGGCAGTGACTTTGGGAATGTACATATCCACATGTTCTATAGAATATGAATGGAGAAAAAACTACTTTTTATGGGGTTCCATAAAGTTGTTTTATGAAATATTCTTAATTTATTATCAATTAGCTACCCTCTCAGAAAATAAGACAGAACTGGCTTAACTTCAATCTTTTGGGTATATTCTAACCAAGGTTATTTGGATATTAAGGAAAAGAGGCCCACTCAAACCAGTTCAATAAATGTTGGGTTTTATTTTAGGGATTCAGAGACTCAAAAGAGCAGGAACTGAAAAATGGTTAAGTATCACAGGAACTAGAAAACTGGAATGCCGACTCAATCACTTATCTTTGTATGTGTGTTCCATTTCCTTCTCTTTTCAGATTGACTTTGTTCTGTCCCCAAAATAGTGATTACCCATTATGAATAGGGTCAGACCAGTATGACCTTTCAATTTGTCTCTACCCAGCTAACTGATCCAGTTTTACTGACTTGATTTCATCATCTCCAGAGACACATCTGATTAGGGCTAGTACATCTTTTCTTATCTTGTTAATGCCACTGAAAATTGTATACGTATTTATCAAGAGCAAGAAGTGAGTCATTAGTATTTTTTGTAGTTCATAGTCCCTTAAAATTACTGATAATTTTTATACGTTTATGTGCTCATTGTGTCTCAGATAGCTCATGATTTCAGATTGGTTCATTTTTCTTCCTGATTAACAGTTCTTTTTAAATGAATATTTATTGGTAATGAACTCATAACACCATGTGCACTTGAAAATTTCTTTATTCAAGGATGTTTTGGTGGGGGAACGAGCTTTTCATCTTTTTTTTTTTTTTTTTTTAAGATTTTATTTATTTGACAGAGAGAAACACAGCCAGAGAGGGAACACAAGCAAGGGGAGTGAGAGAGGGAGAAGCATGCTTCCTGCCGAGCAGGGAGCCCGATGTGGGGCTCAATCCCGGGTCTCCGGGATCATGACCTGAGCCGAAGGCAGTTGCTTAACCAACTGAGCCACCCAGGCGCCCCATCATCTATTTAATTATATCTGTCTTGGGGGTCTGTCAAGAACCATGAACGTTTGAGACTTTAACCCATTTTCCAAGCTAACAATTTAACCTGCTGCCATTTTATGAATACTGATGGAAGACACGAGAGATCCCTCTATGGAGTGAAATAATTGACTGTACCACAGATAACATGAGATTCATATTCACATTGGTTCTCTCTTCCCGAGCCCACATAGCTCATGGGAGTAAAGGAGAGTAGTTCAAGTGACTACTGCATACACAGTAGGTCTGTGTCCCAGATGAACAATGAGCTCAGGAAAATCCCTAGAGTATTAATTGTTGGAGCTGGTAACCTGCCCACACTTTGCCCTACAGGGAAAAGTTACCTGTATTACCCTGGTCAGGAAACAAACTGCCCTTTTCTCTGGAGCTTATACTATCTCTGTCTTCCAAGGCTATTTGCTACACAAGTACCCTTGAGTAGATAACTCAGGACAAAAATAGCCAGTGTCTCTTTACAAGGTATATAGAAATTGAAGAGATCCATGGAAAATTTCTCTAAAGATTATGGTTTCAATTGTTGATATACTGTCTGCTATTTTAGTTTTATTTCCTTTCATATATTTGCTAGTATTTTTAATCTTAAGTAGCTTTAAGGATTTTTTGTTTTGTTTGCATGTGTCAGTGCAAGTAGAAGGGTGGTGAGAGGGATGGAGGGAGAGAGAGAGAAAGAGAGAATCTTAAGCAGAGCAGAGCCTGATCTGGGGCTCAGTCTCCCAACCCTGAGGTCATGACCTGAGCCTAAATCAAGAGTTGGATGCTTAACCAACTGAGCCACCCAGGATCCCCAGTAGCTGTCATGGCCAGCACGACAACACGGACAGGAACGGGAGGGTAAGGAGATGGTGAAATGGAGCCGAAGAACAAAAGAGATGGGAATGGGAGGGACAAAGTGGATCATGTCCAAACAGTGCCGATTTTATTCAAGGCTATAAGCTATTATATAGTGAACAGTGCACAGTCATGTATAAACATCCATAGTGGAAAGGTCACAGCAAGATTTTACAATTTCTTTCCATACCCCCACAGTTCCCCTTATCTCTTTCCCAATCACCAGCAACAGACCCCATGGCGCCAATTCTCTTAGTTCCTCCTAAGCTACTAATTAAACCTGTACATGATTAACTGTCCTTGGTCTCACAAGAGCAGGGGCCCACACAGGTAGGTACCAGGAGTTTCGCTCAACTATTAACTCTATCCTTGCCCCGGGCGAAAACGCCCAGTCTGGTGAGTTTAGGAGCTCTTACTCAACTGTTGATGCCAGCCTGGCTCTGGGCTCCCCACAAGTAGCTTTAAATTTTTAAATTGATGTTTTGGAATTTTGGTATGTTTAACAGGAGAATTGTTTTTATTTTTTCTACTGTTGACCGGAAAATACATGTCTTTCTTATGACAAGTTCTTAATAGGCAAGTGATAAAAGCCTGGACTAGATTCTCCTTCATTTCCTCTCATTTCAGTCTCTCTCTCTCTCTTTCTCTCTCTCTCTCGTGTATGTGTGTGTGGGTGTTTGTATGAATGTATGCAAAAATTGAATACATTCCAAGGCTAGAAACCACCACACTTGTATTGCTTGGTTATTGTTTCACTTGAAGCCAAAGCCATTCCTGACTATAATGCATTAGACATTGTAGAAAATCTATGTGTTAAAAATAAGCACTGCCTGTTGGTTATCAGTACCACCTAAACCACCCACACTCTTAGTGAATATTTTGAAATTATTTCCATTTGTGTTTTCTGCTGCTGTGTCATTGATCTTTCCTGAATGCTTGACTCTGTTATAGGAGCTAGAAGGTCATTAAATGGGGTGATGAGTGGTGGAGGTATGCCTTGGCTCAACATAACCATTTTGTTCTCATTACCAATCATATTAAAAACTAACACTTGGTTTTTACTTCAACTTCATTCCTTTTTGAGCATTTTTAACTCCAACCCAATAATGTGCTGTGTTTGCATTAGGAAAAGGAGAAGGAAAGCTCTGATAATCTTCATTAGAAGCAATATAATAGATTGACTACTGTCCTAGACTTTGGAAACATTTGCCCTTAAACAGTATTTGAGTAATTCTTTAAGGATGAGCAAGACATTTCAGGGGGAAAAAAAAGAGCCTTAGTTTTAACTAATGAAAGCCGTTTGGTGGAGTCTAAGACTAATTTGCTAAGTAGTAACCTGGAAGCATCAAAGAAGTAATTTTCTTTATAAATTGCCTGAATTCCTCTCAAAAGGGTATTCAGAGAGGCTCTTTAAACTGAAGTAAAAGTAATTGCTCTTACCCTTTCTTGGGTCATCTTTCAGAATGCCTCTAGAATCTGAACATTTCAGAAATAATCATATGCCTAGTTCTAAAAATATTGTGTAGAACTCCAAAGTTGGGGGCATGCTGCACAAGTTCATTTCTGTGTCTCACAGTCTCAGTAGCCACTGGTTTTTCTTCCTTCCATCTTACATATTAGTCATATTGGCTACTCAATGATTATAATATATCCTGAACTTTTTTGACCCCCTACCTTGGCCATGATCTTTCAGTAGTTACAAGTAACAGGGTAATTACTCTGATGAGCCAAGATCAGTTGATAAATGCTGTGTGGGTTGTGCCTGATTTAAGTAAGCTACAATAGAATTCTTGCAGCAGCAAAGCTATGGTTATAGTTTCGGATTGACAGTAAGACTCATGAGACATAAATGAAGAGTCATTAATTTAATACTACAGTTAATTATCCTTTTAGAAGTATACAAAACAGGAAATATGGAAAGTACAACATCTTTATCTCATTAACAGACCCTACAGGTACCCCAAACTGCAGTTTGTCTTCTTATATATATGGGGCATGTACGGTTGCCATGGTTGAGAACCAAAGAATGTGTAGATCTCCTTGACCTATAGAGAAGGCCATAGCCCCCCTGCCCACCAATTTCATAAACCATTGTAGTTGAAGGCTTACATGACAACTCATATCTCCCCTGATCCAATAGTGACACACCATGAGGGCATAAACAACGTTCTTCATTTGTCTTAAGTAGCATTTCCAAAGAAAATTTTTCTAGCCACCCTGCCTTACCCCAGGCCTAGTATTAGCCCTTTATTCACACTGCCCTCTTACAGATTCTCTTGTAGATTAGACTGGCACACTAGTATGGAACCAGTACCACAGTTACAGGCTAGTTTCATAGAAGTTTACAATGCAGTGTGGATTATAAAATAACAGATAATTATAGTAAAATATGGGTTGTAATCAGTAATATAAGAAGTGTCTAAATCAAATGCATCTGTTTGACTCTGATGAGGTTCATTAAGGAGACATCATTAAACCTTCATGAAGGAGATAGCATTTAAGTGGAGATTCAGAAAAGAGGCTAAATTTGCCTGATTTTATTCTTGATTTTTTTGATTTTTATATATTTATCTTTAAAGATTTTATTTATTTATTTATTTGTTTGTTTGTTTATGAGAGAGAGAGAGAGTGTGTGAGGGAAGGGGAAGAGGGAGAGAGAGAAGCAGACTTCTCGCTGAACATGGAGCCCAATGCAGGGCTTGATCCCACAACCCTGAGATCATGACGTGAGCCAAAATCAAGAGTCAGATGTTTGACTGAGCCACCCAAGCACTCCTGCCTGATTTTTATATTACAATGAACAAATGTTTTGAGGAGGTATAACTTCTTAACAGAAAGGTGGTCTTTCTTAAGTAATGTTAACACATGGTTCCACATTAATGTTAATCAGCCCCACAGAGTTCCCTCAGAATATGTCTTATCTATAGATCAAGTACAAAATTTTATTTTATTTTATTTTATTTTATTTTATTTTATTTTATTTTATTTTATTTATTTATTTAAAGATTTTATTTATTTGACAGAGAGAAACACAGTCAGAGAGGGAACACAAGCAGGGGGA
Organism: Spilogale gracilis; assembly: GCA_004023965.1. NCBI lineage: Eukaryota > Metazoa > Chordata > Mammalia > Carnivora > Mephitidae > Spilogale > Spilogale gracilis. The sequence continues at coordinate 15,671 of PITA01024640.1, read as the reverse complement.
GTGAAAGAGGGAGAAGCAGGCTTCCTGCCAATCAGGGAGTCTGATGTGGGGCTCAATCCCGGGTCGCCAGGATCATGACCTGAGCCGAAGGCAGTCGTTTAACTACCTGAGCCACCCAGGCGCCCCAAGTCTAAAATTTTAAAGTATCTTTTATATGTGCTTGATATGACGTTGAAGTAGGTTTAGTTTTTTCTGAGGAGACTGAAAGGAAAAGTAACATTTCTCTTGGACCTAGTATATATCAGGCACTGTGCTGAATGATTACAAGTGCTATCTTAATTGTCTCCAACTTCATAACAATTCTGTGAGGTCGGTATTCTATCCATTTAAATTGGAGATGCTAAAACTCGGGGCCATCAAAAAGTTGCCCAAGCACTTACATCTGGTAGACACTAGGGCCAGGATATTAGCCAAGGTTTAATGGAATTCAATTAAAAAGATGTATTTTTTTACCAATATACTGTGGTGCTGAGACCACACTGTAAGAGGTGCCTACACAAAGTACAGAATATTCAGGAAGGGATAAACGTAATTTTGGAGATTAAAGACAGCATGTAAGAAAGAACACTGAATGAACTAAGGATTATTAGGGGAGAGCTGCCAGATATGAATAACACTGAGACTCACTCTAGGTTCTGAGCCAATGGAGATGAAGTGCAAGGATTTGGATGAAGGATGGAATACATCCAGTATCAGTGTTATTATCCAAAACACACAGCTTGCTGTTCATGTTGAATGTGAAAATGTGGCTTGGACCTAAGGGTGAAAAGAGGCTTTCTGTATTCTCCTTTATGAGCTGATCTCCCTTAGCTCAATCAGATTCAGACCGAGCAGTTCAACAACAGTAATTTCTTATAGTCAGGAGGATTGTGGAGATCTTTAACGGTCTTTAATGGCGAGCTTGCCATGTAGGTAGAATTGAAGAGAATATCTGCCATTTATAGGCATTCTTATCATCTAAGAAAGAAATTGCTGAGAGGCCAAGACACATATGATCAGTAAACTTTGGAATATTAACCCTGACCATTAAAGAGGAGTGAATATTTGGATGGATTTGCCTGTGTTAATCACTTTCTCTGCATGGAATAGAGAAGAAGTGGATAGATGAGACTAGAGAAAGAACCTAAAATTGTGTTTCCTGGACTCATCTGTGCTGAAAAAAATAAATAAAATTATCCATATGCTACCTTGAGGGTGAAGAAATCCTCCCATTTCCCTGTTCCTGCAACTCAACGACACTGGAAAGAAAAAACAGAAATAAGAAGGGAAAATAGCAGCTGCTTTTGATTATTTAAAAGGCCCTAATGTGGTAAGAGAAAAGGCCTCATTCAGAAGACAAATGTTGATAAGTTAAGGCAAGCCAGAGTTCTGCTTATTATAAGAAAGACTTTTCCATGAATTAGAGCTACCCATTAGTAGAACGAGCTGCTTCAGTGTTGTGTTAGCGAAGAATTATGCCAAAATAGCTCATAATTAATGTTCCAGGGACCAGCAAACTCAGGAATAAATTGCTTCTAATGAAAACCTTGAATCCTTACTTATCTTTAATACTTGAGCGTCTTGGTCTTCCCACTTCTTAAATACTTGGATCACTTTTCATCTTTTTAAAAATCAGTAGAGCCATTTATAAGAAGCTTTAAAGTAAAACCTGATGAGCATTTTTTTCTCTCTCACTTAAAGCAGAGCATATAGTTTCCAACATTGCAACAGAGAGACTAAGTTATATAAAAGTTCACCACTTGTTAGCATTAGAACCTAAATATTAGTGAAATATTACATGCAAGATACTTTACCATTTCCACTGTGAATTAAGAAGATACTGTACTGATGCCTTCTATGTCTGTCCAAATCCAAGTTTACATATAACGATTTTCCAGTTGTGCAGAAACTATAATGATCAAATGACTTTTAGCTTTGAGTAATAAGAAACTCAAATTGACTTAAACAATAGAAAATTTATTTTCTCACAAAACAAGTCCAGACTTAGGGTGGTTCCAGAATTTGTTGATTCATTGGCTCACCAGTATCGTCATAGACTAAGGTTCTTTTCTTTCTGATTTTTCCATTGTGTGTCCAGCTTTATCCCTGGACAGGTTCCTCCCCTGGCTTCTAGAGGACTGAGGCAGGTCCAGATGCTTTATTGGCCTAGAGGAATCCTGCCAGGGGTCACTTTGGGAAGAAGGAAGTCTGAGTGAGTGAAGATTTAGGCCTTTTTCTGTTTGTATATAAGTTTATCCAGATTAAGTACCCATCCTCTATCTTCTATATACATTGATTAAAAAAAAATATTCACCAAGCTTACCCATTACTAGAAAATTTTGCGGGTCATTTTACATAGTACATGTAGACATAACTGGTAGTTTTATGAGCCAATCTGTTTCCATTATTAAAATTAATTTACTTACTATTTAAAAATTATCTAGCACTATTATTTGAGACATCTGTGTCACTGCAAATGAAACCAAGACAAAAACCTAAATTTTCACTTTTTCTTTTTTTTTAATTAATTTAAAATTAATCCAGAAATATTTATTATTCTTTGAAAAATGCCACAAGTAAAAAATATTTAAGATGTATATGCACTGAGTTAATTAAATGCTCACTATAAAATAAAACTATGAGTAATGCTATTTTAATTTTATTTCAGAAATATAATTATTTGCATTTTATTTCCTCAGTAGTTATACTTTTAATTATTGATTTCCTTTAAATATACTTAAATATATTCAATTGTTATATATTATAATCAGGCTTTACATTTACCATCAATTTTTATCTGAGTCAAATAACACACAAACACATACCATATATCATATGTACATATCACAATTGAAGTTATATTCCTGTGAGTAAAAGGCTGTATTTTTAAAGAAGGTATGTCCTAAAGTGGCAGCATAGGGTTTCATTTGTTCAAATCTTTAGCACAAAAATATGATGAAATATCTTAAAATTTCTTTTTACCTCTTTTAGTAGGCTTACTTCTGTTATCCACTGTTATTATTGGAGATATATCAAAGTGATGGGAGTTCAGTAAATTTTTTGGTTCTTTAGGAAATCCAGAAATATATATAGTACAGGATAAAGTAAAAGGTTATTAACATCTACCTATATTTTACAGTTTGGTGCATTTTGATAAGTTGTTTTGTGTCATCTATCCTCTCTTACTATAAGCCCACTAAGGACAGAGGCTCTCTTGTGCACATAGTGCCTAGTGCAGTGCCTGGCTGATAATGAAAATTTCTTTATCATCATAATAGTCACTATGACTTATTTTTAATAGCACATTTTTAATAGCAAGCATTTCTAAAACAAAACCAGGCTTTGTCTAAGGCTTTTAAATATCTCATCCATATAGCACCATAGGCTATTATTTTTTTCAGCTTTGTTGGAATGTAGTTGACATACAACAACGTGTGTGTTGAAGGTAGCTGCAGGACCATCGGGATGACCCAACCTCCTTCAATCTTACTGCCTCCCCATCCTCAACTTCCATTTTATAGTCTAAGATGTCTGCTAAGCTTCAACCCCTCATGATGGCATCACAACCATCAGGAAGGAGAAAGGATGATGAAAGGGTGAACCTTTCCATAGTGATGATTTCTGGAAACTTTCAGATTCCTTTGACCAGAGTTTAGTCATAGAGCCAAGCCTAGTATCAAAAGAGGTTGAGAGGGGCCCCTGGGTGGCTCAGTCATTAAGCGTCTGCATTCAGCTCAGGTCATGATCCCAGGGTCCAGGGATCAAGCCGCACACCGAGCTCCCTCCTCGACGGAAAGCCTGCTTCTCCCTCTCTCACTCTCTCTGCTTGTGTTCCCTCTCTCATGGTGTCTCTGCAGATAAATAAATAAAATCTTAAAGAAAAAAGAGGCTGAGAAATGTACCCTTCATTCCCATGTGCACAATTAAAAATCAGGGCTTAAAAAAAAAAAATCAGGGCTTATATTACTAAACAAGTCAGGGAATACGGATTATAAAGTTGATGCCAAAGAAAGAAAAGATAAACACTATCTAGAGAGGAGTGCATAGCTTTTGTTTTGTTGTTGGTGCTTTTCTTTGCTGTTTTCCTTTTTTTTTCTCCTCCTCCTGCTCCTCCTTGCCTTCTCTCTTTCTTGCTGCTGTTCTTGCTCTTATTTTTAATGAGAACAATATGGGCATATTTAAAGGATAAGGAGTAGTATCTAGTAGGTAGGCAGACGTCTAACCTCTAGATGATGTATTACTGTAAACTGGCATCACCTGTGTCCATGAATTCCAGTGTACATTTAAAACAAACCCTAACTATGAAATCTGTTTTTTGTGCTGCTTCACTGGCCAGTACTCTTCCCAAGATGCTCATATACAAGTACTGCATTTTGCTTATTATTCCATGCCGGTTTGATTCACTGTAGTTTTAATAAAGAGAAAGACTCTCACAATTTTATTACTAGTTTAATGTGCTTCACTAGTGCACATTGTTTTCTTCTGATCACTGTTTAAGAAAGATACCTAAGATGGCCTGATGCCTGTCAAGGCAGTCAGACAGCTAATACAGAGCACTGTCCTATCCAGCCCTGATAAGATGGCTCAAAAAGGATTATATAATAGTATAAGTAATTAATAATTGCTATAGGAGAGAAGATCCTTTCATCAGAACTCACCGTTTCATTTTTCATAAAATGGAGCAAAGTTTGGGTCTTTGACTTTAGCCTGGAAGGCATCCTACCGACTGTAGGTACTCTGCCTGGATGGGCAGCAAATGGCTACATTAGAGCTGCTACAAACTAGCAGGATCTCAGTTTTACTAATATTATAATCCAGACTTTCTGCACCAAGTCTAGGGGTTCAGATGTGGAACCCTGAAACTCAAAGAGCCTAAAGTACCGCCTTCTGGAGGCCCGAGATGCTACTAATTGCAAAGAAGTAGAAGGGTCAACCTTCATAATCTTTCCACCTGAACTGGGCTAGGGATAGTGCTGATATCTCCATTCAGGTATGAGAACCATTGCCAAGATGTTAGTAAGGTGGGCTAGGGTTTGGGAACAGATGTTCTGTTGCTTTTTAGACTTGGGACATTAAGCACTATTAGTCGCATCCTAGGTAAAATGTTTTCTTTGGTGTAGAACAATAGAAAGGAGTGGGTGGCCCTGAGTCATTTACTTATCATGAGGAAATGTCCTGTGTTAGGGGAGTAGGCCCATCAGAAGTCCTGGATTGCTCTGATCATTCAGGCTGCTTAATTCATGCCAATATCACTTCCTGGGTGGAAGAGTGTGGGTTTTCCTAAATATGACTACCATCTAATAGCTAAATAAGGAAGGTTGAATAACATGTGAAGATTAATATCAATAAAATGAAAATGTGGTACTCACGGTGGCAGTGGGACTGGATAAGCATGATAGAAGACAGAGTCAACAACTCTTTAATCTTAGAATTTGCAAGAATTGCTATTATTGCTTCTTAGCCACAAAGATCAAGTCAAAATATGTTGAACTGGGAAGGAAGTGACCCCTCCTCCTGACCTTGCACTTATTCCTCTTAGTGATCTGCATTCTAACCGCATGACTTCAGAATCCTAAACTTTGGCTAATGACCTTCTTGTGTGTCTGGGAAACCATAAGAATGTGTTCTTCAAAGTCTGTTCCATCAGCTGAAAGCAAACTGTTAGAACTTGAAGGGGTCTTTGGCAGTAGCTGGATGAACATCTGCAGTTTTAGATCCTGGGCAAGGTGAGATAAAAGGTAGACACTGACTTCTACAACCTCAAGGGTTACATTGGACTTTTTATTTTTTAGTAACTTTATAATGGGCAGAAGAGTAGCGAGGGTCAGAACTGATGGAGTTGTAATTAATATCACCTTTCACGCTTTTCTTTTTTGAAAATTCATTGTCAACAGGTTAATAATTTTTGAGGTGATGAGAAATTGTTTGGAAATTAGGGATCACTGGTATCAGTGACCAGGAATGGACTCTAATAGACTGCTCTCTGGCCTGTGGCACTGAATGTCAGACTGGCTTGATGATGCATTAAGAAATGAAACGTTGTGGGGCACCTGGGTGGCAGTTGGTTGAGTGTCTGAATCTTGGTTTCTGCTTCAGATCATGATCTAAGGGGTCCTGGGATTGAACCCTGCATTGGGCTCCACGCTCAGCAAGGAGTCTGCTTGATATTCTGTCTCTGCCTCCTCCTCTGTCCCTCCTACTCATGCTGTCTGTCTCTAAAATAAATAAATAAAATCTTAAAAAATAATAGGAGTGCCTGGGCAGCTCAGTGGGTTAAGCCTCTGCCTTCGGCTCAGGTCATGATCTCAGGGTCCTGGGATCAAGCCCCACATTGGGCTCTCTGCTCGGCAGGGAGCCCACTTCCCTTTCTCTCTGCCTGCCTCTCTGCCTACCTGTGATTTGTCTCTCTCTCTCTGTCAAATAAATAAATAAAATCTTTAAAAATTTTTTTTAAATTAAAAAGAATAAATAAATATTGCAGTATATGTTTGTGATGCAACAATTTACAGATGTGGCAATACAAGGAACTTTTGCATATTGATGGACTTGCTTTACCGGAACTGTTATACAAAGCAGAAGTCACAGATCTGCACCTTTCTAATCCTGTGGCTTCCTGGATCACCAGCCTTCAGGCACACCTCCAGGAAGAACAGTTGGAGTCATGTGGTCAGCCTCACACGGAGAAACTCTTCATTTTTATTCTTGATCGCCAGCCTAACCCTTACCTGCTGCTCTGCTTGCTTGGCCAGTAAACCTAAGAAATAGTTAACACTAGCTGAATCCGAGCTTAATAATATTTGAAGATAACATATGTCAAGGTGGAAGCAATGACTTATGTGTGGGTGTTCTCAGGGACCAAAGCAGCAAAAAACATGTTATCAAACATCACAGATACTCCACAGAGCAAGAGTAACCAGATTTTTTTTTATCTTTTGACATTTTTGTATGGTAATATTCTTTGTAAGATATGAAGGGGTCTAACAAAATCAGATGACTTTTTCAGTGGTGTCAGTTTGCCCAAAGTAGATGAAAATCTAAAGGTGGCTACCCTAAAAGAAATTTGGTCGCATTTCATCCTGAAGACAAGTACCATAGAAGCAATATCAGCAATTAATGATACCAGCGCACGTAATATTTGAAATGTTGCTGCTGGAGCTTTCTTCTGCTCCAAGCCAGAAAACTAGCTTAACAAATTTAACGATACTTGGCCTCACCAATGTTCCATAATAATGATCTTCTTAATTTTTCACCAGGTGATAAACAAATATGTATGATTGTTTTATGACAGGACTTTGATGGGAAATCCACATTTTAAATCAGATTTTTTTTTTCTGAGTAATAGCTCCATACTAACCCAGAGTGTTTTGGGAATGGACAAAGCAAAAGTGCCCTTTAGTTTTGATACCATTACATTTACATTGGCAAGAACTTGCCACAGGAAAAACAAATTGGAGTCTTTATATTCTATCACATTTAGTAGTGAAAGGAAAAACAATTGACATAAGTATTTTATCATATTTTGCTGTACACTTTTCTTTTGTTCTAAATTCAGTGTAAAAATAGAGGATATGTATAAAATAATATGGCAGAATTTATCATTATTTATTGCTTCATAGGTTTTTATGTTATTTTTATTTAAAAAGGACTTTTAGAGGTATAATTGACATACACATTGCACATACATGAAGTCTAAAATCTGATATGGTTGACATATATATAAAACCTGAAACCATCACCAAAATCAAGAAAATGAACTTGTCACCCGCAAAGGTTTTCTTATTCCCCTTGTAATTCCTGCCCCTTCTCTATCAAACAACCACTGATCTGCCTTCTGTTACTGAAGATTAACTTTCCTATTCTAATTTTTTTAAAGATCAAAACCTACAGCATATACTCTGACTTCTTTCACTCAAGTAAATATGTTGAGGTTCATCCATTTTTGCATATGTATCAAGAGTTCATTCTTTTTAATGCAAAGAACTATTCTGTTTTGGGGATGAACCGTGCATTGTAGTATTGCATTTTTCCAATGAGAAATTGTGGTTGTGTTTATATCTGTTTCTTTTGACATAACATGTCTTTTTTGTTTGTTTCATTGCTTTTAATTTTTTATCGTGCGTTTTAGGCAATTTGATTATGATGTACTTGGAGTAGTTCTCTTCACATTTCTTGTCTTGATGTTTATTGAGTTTCTTGGATTTGTGAGTTTATAGTTTCCATCTAATTGAAAAATTATCATCATTTTTTCTTCAAAAAAATATTTACTGTCCCTTTTCCTTCTCTTCTTCTTCAGGGTCTCCATTATATTTATATAATGCAACTTAAGTTTTAACATGTTAATGCATATGTCTCTATAGTAAATTATTCAGTATGAAATCACATGAGTACTGTCTGTTCAATTAGTATTATGCCATCCTACATTCATTTAAATAAATTTTGATTTAGTATGTTTGCAAAATCAGCTTTCAAAAGTGCAGGCTTAAAACAGATTTATTTGATTTTCCATTAAATCTAATACATCAATCTCATAAAATTCTTTTTTAGCATATGATTGCAAATCCATTTATTTGGTGTATCAGAATTTTACATCCTAAATATAATCTGTGGGATTATGGCATTTTTTGGTCTGTTTTTCCATACCATTCAAAAATATTAAAATGATAATGAATTATTTTTGTGTTCACAATTTTAAATATGGTATTTTATGCTTGGAATGTTGCTCACAAATGATATTGAAGTGGCCAAGTGGCCAGTATTAGAATATATCTAAATGCACATTATTTTGACCTCTTACCCTCTGAAATTAGAGGAGGTATGTGGCTGTAGTGATAATGTTATATGGAAATGTTCTATTGACACCTTTTGGTAAGATAAAAAAGTAACAGTCTGGAAATATTTTAGGCATATAGATCATATAGAGATATACTAGGATATATTATAAGAGCTTTTAAATATATTTTTCTTCCCTTGACCCTCTCTTACCTGAGTTCATAGGATTTTATATGAGAATTGGTAGTGGATTCTATAAATTGGAAGACCTAAACTCAATTTCCAAACCCCGACTAACCTTCAAAAATATGTTTTTTTTCATCCTTCTTGAAACTAGAAGTTGCCAAAAGACACAATGAAACTTAAAGACTGGTCTCTGCCAGTGCCACCTCTTCTCCTTGCTCCTTCTTTCTGTCTGGAAGGGGCTGTCCGGGCATAAAAGTGAGCGGCCATTACTAAGAGTGATAAAAAATAAAGATAGAAGGAGTTTCCTTCTGAAGGTGTTAAGCCTCTGTAGCAGCCATTCCTGGTACTTCTTGGTGCATGAGTTAAACAGATTCCTGGGAAACCTAGTATAGGTTTTCTTTTACTTGGGGCCAAACACATTCCTAGCTGATAACGGGAACAGGATCGTTAATGTCTTCTTTTGCATTGGCTTTTAGCTTGAATTAGATTTCATGAAAGCGTCTATATCTGCTTGAGAATATCAACAGGTGCTTGATGACTCCTATGTGGGGCCTGGAATGCACATTTCATTTTGTCTGTCTTCGGCAACTGGAGAAAACTGTGTGCAGTTCTGTACTGTATGTTGTCTTATAATGGAACAGGATATGATGCACAAAAATCCCCTATGTCTACACTGTACACTAAGGGACACTACTCTATGTTGAAATAAGTTCGGTTTTTCATATGCATTATGTGTACTGTACCTGTGATCATTTATAGTTGTGTACCTGTCACCATTCAGTGAGGAAATCAGGGGTGATTTCCAGCTCTGAAGAGTCAGAGTCCTCCTTTACTGTAACCTAAGTTCTTAGATGGCAAGATTTAAGCCTTTCTCTTGTTGATAGTTTTCAGCTGCTTCTGGCTTATGAATGACAACCAAGTGATTGATAAGCGATCTCTGCCATCAGTGTACTCTATCACCCCAATCTGATGGCTTTGAGTTACCTTTTGTGGAGCCCTATGTTTCTTTTCTGGAGGCTGGAATGGCTCCCTAGACCTGTAGGTCTCCAGAAACCTAAACCTTTCTTAAACATTACTATTTGAAAAATCTGATTTACATGCTAAACTTATTTGCAACAGTTTAGAGGGGAAAAGAAAAAAGGCATTTCATAATCAAAAAAACCTTTTTTTAATTTAAAAATTGTTAACATTGAGCATATAGGCTAATGTGCCTAGCAGGACACTGAAGATCCTCCATTAACTTGCTTCCATTTCTAGCGTCAGTTCATCATGCTGTGTTGTACTTGCATGCTCTAAAATCAGACTTGTAATTTTCTAAATTTTATGATGCAGAGATTTAAATAGTCTCAATTTTAGATTAAGGCAGTGGTCTGTCCCTCAGTCTTTCCCTTAGTCCATTCCTTCTAACCCTCAAAGTCATGTGTTAGAGTTTTATTTTACATACATATACCTGCTTTCTTCCTACATATTTTGCATACTATCTCTCCCCATGAAACTTAGAATTCATGATTCCATTTATTCTGCAAACTTTTGCTGAGCCTAAGTTATTCTAGGTACTAGGGATACAAATGGATGTCTTTTTTTTTTTTTTTAAGATTTTATTTATTTGACAGAGAGAAACACAGCCAGAGAGGGAACACAAACAGAGGGACTGAAAGAGGGAGAAGCAGGCTTCTCCGAACAGGAAGCCCAATGTGGGGCTCGATTCCGGGTCTCCCAGATCATGACCTGAGCCGAAAGCAGTCGCTTAACCAACTGAGCCACCAGGTGCCCCACAAATGGATATCTTGAACAGCTTCATCCTCCAATGAGGGAATAACACAGACTCTGTTAAATCACAAATTCTGAGTGATTGGGTTCAACAATTTATAGACCTATTTTAAAAGTTTCCCAAGAATGCTGATTTTCACAAGGTTTAAAAATCACAAGTGGACTACATCAGAATCCCTAAGTAATTTTACAGAGTGCTTCTTGTAGACATATAGAATTCCTGCCATATTTTACTGCTTTGGTCCTCACCCCATCCCCACCACCATCTTTTAGAATGTGAAAGAGCTTCATAGCCTTTCTACTCAAAGTCCACATTTTCCCATGAGAAAGTCAATGAATAGAGAGATAGAATGGTGTGGCCAAGATGGTCACTCCACTACTGTTACTACATGGTTGGTTCTTCTAAGTTCTGGAGTAATGTTCTCTTATATGAAAGAAAAAGAACATCGTTTTGTGAAATGTTTCCCATTACACAAATAAACCCTAATGGAAACCACCAATGTCTTCAGCAGTTCTCTATATTTTATTCCACACTTAGCCTTTTATTTTCTGTTTTCTGTTTTCTTTTCGTGGGCAATGTCTGGGGACACATGGTTATCACACTGTCACAGTATTTTATTTTCAAAACCGCATTCTGGCTTCATTAATTTTCCCTACCACACCAGCTACTCAAGGATACATTTCAAAATATGATTTTGAGATGAGACCATCCTCTGGAACAGCTGTTGGAATCCTTCTCTAAAGGTTTAAGGGCCAAGAACAAATCTAAGGTGCTATTAAGAGTATTCTGGTGGTAGGTCTGTTTATGCATTGATTGTGGTGATGGTTTCATGGATGTTGGTTTCATACTTCTCTCTGGACTCATCAACACATATACATTAAATGCATACCGATTTTTTTGTATGTCACTTGTAACTCAGTGAAGTGGGTTTTTTTTTTAAAGGAATAAAATTTAACAAGCTCATAGACATCTTTATGCCCTATGTGACTTTGTAGTTTGTATAAAGAACTAGTGACTTTATACTTTGTACCAGGGTACAAATTTTCAATAAGTATTATTAATAACCCCATTATTACTTATAAAACTTTTGAGGAAAATATAAAATTAAAAGCTTTAAAATATATATATATACATCTTCTAATTGCCCATAGTTGTACCAACACTAACAACCAAAGTTTGGAGAGTGCTTTTTGATTTACAAACTATGTTTATATAGTGTCTCATTTGATTGTTAGAGCACTTTCTACAGGGGAGGAAACATAGTCAGAGGACAAAGTGACTTGCCTGAGGACACGGTGCTAATAAGTTCTCAACCAATGATTAGATCTAAGATTGTTGGTTGGCAACTTCAGGGTCTCACGTACATTATAGGACTCCTGAGGAAATCAGAGTGCGATTTCACATTGAATGTAATAGTGATTGGTGTTCTGTAGACAGATCTGCCGCTTTTTCTCCCAAAAGTACAAGTAGGTGATAAAGCTTTGTTTCATAAAATATGGAATTCATTTTAAACTACTAAAGTTACATAAAACTACTGAAAGACCAGGCAAACTAATCATTACATGTTGATAGATTTGTTGTTATTGCCAAAGGAGTAGTGCTGGCATCATATTTGTAATAATTTCAAGCCTATTAATTTTGCAGTGATGTTAAATTATTACTAGAGATACATGGGCATTGAATCATATTTCATTGATTTCCGCATTTTCATACAGATAAGGGTGTGATTGCATTAATTCTTCATGGTTTTCTTTTGCAGATGATATACCAATTCACTTAGGAACATCTGTGCATTTCTAATACCTAGTCATATCATAACAAAACTATTTTATACCAACCACAGTTTTATTTGAATTCAAGATAGCATTCTCACTGCAAAAGAGCACAGAAAAGAGAAAAAAGAGATGGGCCTGGCTTGCAGAAAGTAATATATATACTTCATTGTCTTGTAGTGTGTGTGTGTGTGTGTGTGTGTGTGTGTGTGTGTGTGTGTATAAACTTATGTAATACAATGTATGTTTTAACTTTAAATATATAAATGCAATATGTATACATATAATAAAGTACCTACACATATATTCATTTGTATACTAAGTCAGATGCAATGGTATGCATTGATTCTAAGGAAAATTGAGGGAAAGTTGAGGGTGAATCCAGGCAATCCGTAGCCTCTGGATCGTTCGTGGCACCTCAGAAAGCATTCTTTCCTTAGGGAAGTTTAAGTTATATATTCACATTCTGTTGCTAATGATTTCTAGCTGGGTTATAAGAAACCGTTTTAAGTCTTTCTGCAAATAGAAAATCAGAAATGTTCAGCCTGTTTGCTTCTTTCTGTCTCTCAATGATGAGCATGCCTAGCTACGTATCTTGTGACGTTGGATCTTTTCAAGATGAAGTCTTACCGATACCCCCAAATTGTTTCACTGGCTCAGTGTTCCTTTGTCTTTCCCAAGATTCATCACCTGTATTCTCTTCCAGGCTCTGTGTTTCCCAACTCCCTTCTTCAGGGTGTGAGTATGCGTACACACGTTTTTATGAAATACAATTTTTTTAAAAAGAACTGAACCAGGTGATCTCTCAGTTTTTCTTATACTTGAACACTTGACAACTGAATAAAATGAAGGGACCCTCAAAATGAACATAAATTTGATTCTTCCTTCCCCTCTCTGTCTTTCTGAAATCCCTTGGAGTTTATCATAGTGGATGGTTTGAGATAAATTCTGACTTTATTTGTTTATAAATGGGTAGCCAATGTAATTCTTTTAATTAATTTATTATTTCTATAAATCTGTGACTTTTTGTATCAGTGCCATCCTGTTAAAAACCCTCACTCAAATAGCCTTAATTATTTCAGTATACATTGATTTGTACTTTTTTTCTAAAATAACTATTCCTTCATGTACATGCAATCACATAAAATTCAAATCCATTTATAATCTTCCATATGAATTTTAATTGAGTTTGTAATTTTCTATTATGTATCTGTTACACTTTTGATTGAAGTTTCATTATATTCATAAATTTAATTGAAGAGAACTGATACTTCATTTATAGGATGATAGCACATTTTACATTAATTATATCTTCTTTGATGTTCTTCATTAAAATTTTATGATTTCCACATGATACTTACATATTTCTTATTTAATGTTTTCCTAATTATATTTTAATATATAGTTTTTTAAAATTATTTTTGTAATGAGATTCTTTTTTCATTACATATATTTTATGTTAATTTTATTATTTTATTGACATATAATTGACATATAGTGTTATTAATTTCAAGTATACAATATAATGATTCAATAATTCTATACATTACTCATTGCTCATCATGATAAGTGTACTCTTAATAGTCGTTACTTGTTTCATCCATTCCATCACCCACCTTTCCTTTGTCAATCACCAATTAGTTCTCTGTATTTAGGAATCAGACTCTTTGTCTCTTTTTTACTTTGCTTATTCATTTATTTGTTTTTTAAAATTACCCATATGAGTGAAATCATATGGTATTTTTCTTTCTCTGTTTGACTTATTTCATTTACCATTAGACCCTGCAGGTCCAGCCATGTTGTTGCAAGTGACAGGATCCCATTCTTTTTATGGCTAAGTAATATTCCATTGTGCATATATGCCATATCTTCTTTATTCATTCATCTATTGATGGACACTTGTCTCACTTCCATCTATTGGCTATTGTAAATTATGCTGCAGTAAACATAGGGGTGCATGTATCTTTTTGAATTAGTATTTTTATTTTCTTGGGTAAATGCCCAGTAATAAAATTACTGGATCATAGGATAATTCTATTTTTAAATTTTGAGGAACTCATTGCTGTTTTCCACAGTGGCTGCACCTCTTTGATTTCCCACCAACAGTGCACAAGGGTTTCTTTTTCTCCACATCTTCACCAACACTTGTGGGGATTTTTTAAAATCTTTTTTACTGTAGCCATTTGACAGATGTGAGGTGATATTTTCTTGTGGTATTGATTTTCATTTCTCTGATGATGAGTGACAGGGAGCATCCCTTCATGTATCTGTTGACCATTTCTGTCTTCTTTAGAAAAATGTCTTTTTAGGTCCTCTGCCCATTTTTAATTGGATTATTTGTAGTTTTTGTGTGGAGTTTTATAAGTTCTTTATATATTTTTTATGTTAACCGTTTATTGAACATATAATTTGTCCTATTTGGTAGGGTGCCTTGTCATTTTGTTGATTGTTTTCTTCATTGTGCAAAAGCTTTTTAAATTGTATCATTGATAATTTTTTTAAAATGTTAAAGTTAAAACTGTGGGGGCGCCTGGGTGGCTCAGTTGGTTAAGCGACTGCCTTCGGCTCAGGTCATGATCCTGGAGTCCCTGGATCGAGCCCCGCATCAGGGGTCTCTGCTCGGCAGGAGGCCTGCTTCTCCCTCTCTCACTCCCCCTGCTTGTGTTCCCTTTCTCGCTGTGTTTCTCTCTGTCAAATAAATAAATAAAATATTTAAAAAAAAATTAAAAAAATAAAGTTAAAACTGTAAACTTACATTGGTTTTAAATACATTTCTAATTACTTTCTTGGTATCAAGTCATATTCCTCACTGAAAGTGATAGGTTTAGCTTTCCTTTCAAATACTTATACCTGCTGGAATATAAAATGGCACTTTTGACAAAAGAATAGGCAATTTCTTATAAAGTTAAAACTGCACCTACCATTTGACCTAGTAATACCATTTCTAAGTATTAAAGCAAGAGACATAAAAACATGTCCACAAAAAGAATTGTGCCCATGAGGGTCAAGATGGCGGAAGGCCAGGTGACCGCATTTCAGGGAGTTCCCTGAAGAGAGCTGAATTCCAACAAAAAAACCACTACAAGACCACCGTGAACACCCATGAAACCAGCCTGAAATGTGATATTTCCCACTTCTGGACCGCCACGAGAGACAAAGAACATCGGCAAAAAGGTAGAAACAAATTGGAGGGT
>PITA01024639.1:0-25884 GCA_004023965.1 Spilogale gracilis | reverse complement strand
AGGGAGGGAGGGAGGAAGGAAGGAAGGAAGGAAGGAAGGAAGGAAGGAGGGAAGGAAGGAAGGAAAACACAAAGAAATCAGGTACATCATTTGTTAAAAGAAGAATGTCATAGGTTTATAAAAGAAATACACCTATTGCACAATTTCTACCAGGTTCAGCCTGTGGTTAAACCCAAGTTTGGTGCAAAGGACAAACACAGGATTAGGATATTAGTGAGTGGGTGTTGCTCTCTGAGGGTACCTGTTTCTACATTAAGGTGTTTCCTGAATTCCGAGGGCTCACTAGCCTGCATGAAATGAGGAATCTAGCAGCTGAGAGGAACCCAAGAACTGTGGACTCCCTCCCTCAAATCTTTCCAAGCCACAGGCTGGTGGGGGCCGTGGTGACACCCCAGTATCCATACAGTCTATCATGTGGGGGAATGCTTGCATGACCAGGAGTTCCAAACTTCCAAGTTCTTTTCCTTACTGCATACATCATCAGGCCTCACTTGAAATTTTCATACGGTAGTCCTAGCCACAAGAGACAAAGAAGGCATTCTTAGCAAGGAGGAGAAGAGATGAGAAGGAAAGAGGGAGATGGAGAAGGCAGTCGGTGGGTTACAGTCAGGGGAGCTCTCCAAAAGTGTAACATGATCCAGTGAAAAATGTCTACCTCAAGAATCTAAGTTGCTAGAAATGAAGAGCCCCACGTGTCAAAGAGCAGCAGCAATTGTCTGCATTGGGCGAGGGCACGCTGCTGTTGAAAGTATCCTGGGACACAGCCTCAGCACAGCATGGCCTTGGGTCTCAGGATCCTGTAACAGAAGTCAACGGCAGGGGCAGACGCTATGCCCATAAGGAACAGACATTAATTTACCTTTTTTTTTTTTTACCTGCCCAACGGAATAGAGGCTTATAATCTAAAATTCAGTTTCAAAAAAGAAAAGTATATTTCTTTCACATCTGAATTTGTGAACTGAGTTTTATATGTTTCATGCTCATTCGTTTCTATATTGTATTTGTAGAGTTGACTCGGCCTGCCCTTGAACTTAATCCTTTTCATTTTTTCCTCACTGACTTTCAAAGGCATTTTTTAATTTGATCTTATTATCTAAAGTCTGTGCTACCACACCTGATTTGTTGTTGCCAACCAGTTTAAGGGAGCATAACTCCTGTCATCTGGACATATGATACAAACATGCACAGAGACGCGCTCATTCTTACCATGAATAAACTGAAAACTTGGTATGATACTTACTTTTGTTGAGAAATCACATTTGATCACCTTCTAAATTTCCTTAATTATTTTAGTGCTGTATATATTGGATCACTATATATATGGATCATTTAAAAAATCTTTCCATTAGGATAGTATTGACTCGTTCAAAGAAGGAATAGAAAAAGTGTAGAAATTGGAACATTTGACCTTTTCAGTCATAATGTGCCATGCTATAAAAAAACAAAACAAAACAAAAAAAACCCTTCTTTGAAATTGTTACTCTTTCCGGCAAGAACAGTATTGTGTAAATGTCATCTTAAAAATTATTGCATACAGCAATGTCAAGACTGTATCATTTTTTTTCATATGG
Source organism: Spilogale gracilis (assembly GCA_004023965.1). Classification (NCBI taxonomy): domain Eukaryota; kingdom Metazoa; phylum Chordata; class Mammalia; order Carnivora; family Mephitidae; genus Spilogale; species Spilogale gracilis. The sequence goes on along the minus strand of PITA01024639.1, from coordinate 24,313 downwards.
AAGAGAGTAAGTCTCATAAGAGTTCCCCTCATTATAGATTCTCCAAGATGACTGTGGCTGACTGTACAGACCTTAAACTGAACATGAACTTTTTGAAATACTTTTATTGGCAATTATACTGTGAAATCTTTGCCTTGATTGTGAAGGTTGCTTTTTCAGCCACTTGGAAATGATTATCTCTTAAAAGAAGTTTAAAAGTTGTCAAAAAATTGATCTATAATTTTAAAGATAAATAAGCATATATATGTGCATAACGTGTATGTGTACAGAAAATATAATGTCAGGATGTCAGGGATTACGACTTTAATATTTAATATGCTATGAAATTATTTTATCACATACATCTTTAAAGCAATATTTTTGTTATTCTCTGATTGAACAAAATATAATACCATGAGCTGTACACATGATTTGAATGTTTAAAAATCAAAAAAATGTGAAATTCCAAAGGTTAAGGGTTTCAAATTTTTATTTACTATAAATACACAAACTGCTATATCTAAACATAAAATTAAAATATTTGGATTCACTGGATTATTGGAAACATATCTAATATTTAAGTACATTCCCGACATGTATCTACAAACCTGTGTAAATTAAGCCGGCTGAATCGGAAGATGTACACAACATATACATATATAATCTCTATCCTGAATAAACTTGGAACATTTCCATTGGTCAGTGGTAACTTCGGCTGAAGGGAACGGGATGGCTACCTACTGGTTTGTGTCTACACTTGTGACTTTTTCCAGGATTATTCTACTTTAAAATATTATCTCCCTCTGTGCCCATGAGTTTATTTATATTTGTCAATCAATTTGTCTCAATTGTTGGTTTGGAAAAACGGTCACCACAGGTATATAACCTCTAGGTAAAATCTGAGAATCCTCTCTCCTATTATTGCGCAATTGGTTAACATCTAGCATACAAATTAGATAGTAGACACTCCCAAAGTGAGGACTGTCACAGAACAGACACGTAAGGTTGAATAGACATTTGATCCCTGGGTCATGAGCACATGCTGTGGGCCAGAGAGCGGAGAATCAGTCATTGTGTTGGAGACGTGAATTTGGACCTGATCCAAACAGAGGTGAACTAAGAGGATATCCCATGGAGCGAGGTCTTGGGAGGATTTTAATCCAAGAACATTTATACGCAAGCATACCATTTGTGTCTTGACTTTTAAGTAGAACACTTTTAGCAACAGATTTCAAAAGTAGCACGATGGCAATACAATGCTTTTGTCATTTTGAAAAATAGTCTTATTTAACAATGAACACAAATTTCTAGGTAAACAAAGCCCATTTAAGATAAAGCTAATGAGGCATTTAGTGAAGAAGACAGTATGTGAAAATTATAAAGAGCTGGAAAGAAAAGTCTTTTATTCTCAGAGTTTAGGAGACACAGAGTAATAGGTAATGAGGCGGGTAAGGATCTGCTTCCTGAGTTCCCCCCCCACCACGTGTGACTCCTCAGACACGTATCACACACCACACAGTAAATCACTGGTTGGAAGAGTACAAACAAATGAGACAGAATATTCGACAATGGGAAAATTATATCCAGAATCTAAGAAAACAGTCTTCATTCAAACATGAAAGGGACTCTGAATTTTTACAACAGATGCTGGTAGTCATTAAGAAACTTCGAGAATGGGGAATGAATCTTGGAACACTGGAAAAAAAAATTTAAGTAACAATAAAAAAATAAATAAATAAAAAATAATAAAATAAAATAATAAATAAAACAGTAAGAGGAAAACCTAAAAAAAAAAGAAGAAGAAACTTCAGTCTCTGAAGTCAGCACATCTACAGAAGGTAAGTAATTACCAGTGGATCTTTAATAATCACAGTGTTCTGCTGTTCAAAGAATCTCCCTAAAATGCCCAGCCACGCTGTCAAGGCAACTACGAGACCTGAAAAAAGGTTAGAATCATCTTTATTTGAGTGTTGCATGCAAGGAAAAAGAATCCTTAGTGCATGGGGATGAAATGCTACCAAACAAAAATGTCCAAACAACAAATGGAGAGGATGATAATAAAGTTTTAAACCACAGTGCCCTTTACTCCATAGCTAAGAACCAGGGCTGAGTTGGCTGCATAATGAAAACAAAATTACTACTAGAGAAAATGTCCTGAAATGTAATGTCATAATCCTTCCTCAGAGCCAGTGAAACAGTGAAACTCTCAGTTGCTTAGTGTATTGTGTTCACTTTGGGTTGGTTACATAACACCTGACTTGCAAAATTTCCCCAGATGAAAAAGTAAAACACTCACACACAGCTTTAAATATCAGGATGACTAAAATGTTTCTTTAAATTTTAAATAAATATACCGTATACATCTAAAGGCCAGATGTGTAAATGTTGATGTTACTGTCAACTAGATGGAAAAGAAAAAGGTGACCTCTCCACTATTCTTAGGTTTATCCCTTTCATTTGTTTTTTTTTTCTCAAGACTAGCAGACTCTCTTTCATTTGTTTACAGTGTAGCATGATGAATGTCCCAATATTATAAACATTCCGAGATGTCAGATCATAATGTGCTGAGATAGACTCCACATTTGGGAACGTTTAAAGAGTTTTTGTACTAAGATGTGGTTACAGAGAAGGAATTTATTGTACATTATATGTTAAAAAAAAAACCTCTTTTAATTCAGTATTAAATATACTCACTTAAATATCATACAGGAGAGCCCCCTTAATATCAAATTTCATTTTATAAAGAAAATTGTTACTGCAAAAGAGTGGAGGTGAATCAAATGAAATTAATTAATTAATTAATTATTTTAAAAGGTTTTATTTATTTATTTGACACAGCCAGAGAGGGAACACAAGCAGAGGGAGTGAGAGAGGGAGAAACAGGCTTCCTGCCAAGCAGGGAGCCTGATGTCGGGCTTAATCCCAGGACTCCAGGATAATGACCAGAGCCGAAGGCAGATGCTTAACGACTGAGCCACCCAGGCTTCCCAAATGAAATTAATTTAAATATCAGTGTATCTTCCAATAATGATGGTGGACTGATGTAAAAAGTACTCGGAAAAATGTTGTTTAAAATAAAACTGGCAAAATCAGTGAAAGGAAACAATGCAGTGAATGGTAGGAAAAGACATTCAGGTTTTAGGATAGCATAGATTCAAGGAAGAGAAAGGCTAGTTACAGAAGCCTCATTTAGTATTAAATAGTATGCATAGCCTACACATAGTTCAAGAGTCTTAATGACATTTTTATGTGCAGACACTTACTCATTCTGTTTATTGGGTCTGGTCTGTCCCAGCCAACTAATTTTTTGCTTTAATATCTTACATTGATCCTCTGTACTACAGCTGAAGGCTCATTCCAGGCACATTATCCTCCTGACAATTCCTGAACCTACCAAACCTTAATGTTTCTGCCTGGGCTCTTTCTCTGGCCTCAGACACCCATTTCCCAGATATCCACGCGGCTGACTAGGTAATTGCCCCATGTTTCTCCTCCCTTCTCTGACCACTGATGTACCAAGGAATCCCACTCATCCTCTTAGTCTGCCTCAATTTTCTTTTATATTCTACCAATCACCTCACAATTCGTCCTTAAATAATCACATATATTTCTGTGTTCAAAGTCTGCTTATTTCCTTCAAAAAGTATTATGTTTACCTGAGCCTAGGAGTGTCTGTTTCACTGTGGCACCTCAATAAATATGTTCTAGTGAATGAATGAATCTTAATGGATATTTCTGAATGTTCATGCCAATGATGGTGATTAAGAATCCTTTAAAATTATTCACCTTACAGGGGCGCCTGGGTGGCTCAGTGGGTTTAGTGTCTGACTCTTGGTTCTGGCTCAGGTTGTGATCTCAGGCTCCTGAGCTTGGGCTCCACTCTCAGTGCAGGGTCTATCTGAGATTGGTTCTACCTGCCCCGACTGGACTCTCTCTCTCTCTCTCTCTCTCTCAAATAAATAAATAAATAAATAAATCTTCTAAAAAAATTCTCCACATTACGGGAAAGTTTTGTTAAACCAAGACAGTGTGTGGAGATGGCCACGTGGTAGGTTAGGGAAGGTGGATCACTTACCTCACACTTTCAGGAAAACAGATCCCAGGCAGAAAAGGCCCTGCTTACTACTAGTTTTAGTTGAAAAATTAATTTGCCAATCTCTGTGTATTTTTTATATCTCCATTTTTCCAGACTTCATATGATATGGAATAAGAGGTTTGTTATTTAGACTAGTGATAAAATTATCTCCTCCTTAAAACGAGAGGTTTTAAGTGAATCACCAACTGGAAGTTAAGCTTTACTATTTATTCACAAAAGGGCAGTAATAAATTCATCTTTCCTGTCTATAAAGTCGAGTGCAGTAACTAGATCTACCTCAAAAAAGATAATTTGTGAATTATAAAGATGTCAAACAGTTCATTTCAATGACGCTATTATGGCATAGTCTCATCAAAATACTCAAGCTAATTTTATAAATACACTTTTTTTTTCATTGAGTCCATGTGGGCAGCAGACATCTCGTCCATCTTATTTTTCTATTGTCTGAGTTTCTTACTTTGGTTTAGTTTTTGTAACAAGTATTACATTGTTTCAAGTGTGTTCTAGGTTGTCATCAGGGATCGTTCTTCACTGAACAAACAGAAAATTCAGAGGACAATTATCAATGCGCTCAATGTCCTTCTGCTTTTACAAGGACCCTTTCTTCTCATCCTTTGCCCTACACTACCTAATGAGTCTTGCACTTGGTGAGTCCTTACCATGAAATTTATGTCCTGCCACAGCCCCTGATATTGACAATCCTTCTTGATAGTTCCCTTTATCAAATGAGATAAGGAATCTCTCCAGAGATTGGACTCTTCCTCTCTCTCTGCACTCTTCCAATCACAAAAGTAATTCAAAGTCTGTCCCAGAAAGACAAAAAAGTGACAATCTCATCTTCATTTCTGCACTGTCAATATCTTTATCATGTCTACCATGGTTGAAAGAACACATGATTGAATAAATGAGTAAATAAATAAATTCTCCAGGAAAGCTCCCAAACAATGGAGAAATTTGTTGAACACAAAACTTCGTAGTTACTTTAGATTACACCATTGGGAGCATTTAACTGAATAGGCTGTATGTTAGTTTTGCCCATGACAACTATAATACTTAAAACTAGATTATTATATTATAATGTTTCAAAACTTGTCAACACAGAAATACATTTTTGAATAGATTTCTTTTCAGATGACAGATTCCTTCCTTCCCCTTTCCAATTTATTATGCAAAAATACTAAGCCACCTTCATTAACACTTAATTTTTCCTCTTTTGAGGGTAATAATGTAATGTAGAAAAGCCATACCATTCATCTACAGAAATGGTTTAGTGGGATAGGAATCCAAAAGGAAGAAAATAGTTAGAGAACCAATCTGAAGTACTACAAAGTATTAATGGTATTTGTTTGTTTGTTTTGTACAGTGTTAAATCTAGGAACATTGCGTAATGGTGAAGACTATGAGCTCTACCATAGACTTCTATCCATATTCCAAAGTAGAAATCTCACTGCGCTACTAACTAGGGGCACAAATCCAAGCAAGTTATTTAACTTCAGCTTCTTCACCTGTCATTGTGTTTACAAGCAAGTAGTTTATTCTAAGGATAGTTCTTGTTGAATATTCAGAATATTATCTACATTTAATACATATTCAATAGCATTTTGCGGTAGTATTATTAATAGAATAGTTGTTATCCAGTAGAGCAGATATCTCTAGCCCTTCGGTAAAGAAGAGGCTCATATTTCTGTTCCTGACTGATGGTTATGCTCTGATCAAAAGGGTTATGCCAAAGGCACATAAAAAATGTAATTTTAAAGCATCCTATCTTACATATCAAAATCACTAAAAGTGATTTTGATATGTAAGATGCTTTAAAATCCTAGTCAGGAGGTAAAAATATCAAATAAGCAAGTGCCCACCGTAGTAATTTTCTGCAACCACAAACCTAGTGTAGTTTTGGTGAAAATTCTTGACAATCATTCCCCCCTTGTACCGGCCCAAATTCCTATTTCTTTAACCTTAGATCACAGCTATTTCCTTTCCTATTTCCTTTAAAACCTTTTAAAGATTTTATGTATTTAATTGACAGAGCGAGACACACAGTGAGAGAAGAAACACAAGTAGGGGGTGTGGCAGAGGGAGAAGCAGGCTTCCTACAGATCAGGGAGCTCAACGTGGGGCTCGATCCCAGGACCCTGAGATTATGCCCTGAGCTGAGGCAGACCCTTAACTGCCAGCCACTCTGGCGCCCCAAATATTTCCTTTAAAATAGTCTTGATCTCCACATTTTGTCCATCAAATCCATTATGTTCATTAATTTGCAAATTAATTTTCAGAAAGCCTGTTTTCACACTGTCAGTCTTGAAAACCATCATTGTTTTCTCTATTGCCTATTAGACAAAACTCAAGCTGTTTAACTTTCACTCAGAATACCTACATTAGCCCCAATCTCCATCTCTAAATCTTGCCTTGATTTACAGTCTTGCATAAAATTAAGTTACTTCACTAGATACCTCATCATTACATTCCATCATATATTATATTATACACTTCCTTGTATATCTAGTCATTTAGACTGTGTCTTACACACTCCTTGAGGTAGATAATATATTGAGCAAATATTTGAATTCCATGAAATACCTAAGAGAATGCTTTGCATAATAAATATGCTCATGAGATTTTTTTTTAATACAGTGGCAAAAACCTATATTCAGCCTCAGGTTGGTGGGTCCCTGAATCAGAGATTATACAGCCAATTTAGACAAAAATAAGTCATCTCACACCCCTCCTTCTTTCCCTAATGGTAATCATTTTTTTAAATATATATTTTTATACCTGATTTCTCTTTTTTTCTTTTTTAAACCTCCTTAGTCTTCCCGAAATTCCCATCCCCTTTCCCCTGGATTATTGAAAGGTTGTTTTAACTGTTCTTCCTATTTCCAGATTGGTCTATTGCATTCCATCTTACTCACTGGTTCCAGACTGATTGTACCCAAGCTCTACTCGATGAATATTCTTCAATAGCTTCTTACTGCATGTAACATGGGACCCAAGTTCTTTCACAAGCTATTCAAAGTTCATAGGTTCTGATCTTTATTTATCTCTGATCGTCTTTTACAGTCTGTCTGGCTGCTGGATGGGACTGTTGTACTTGCAGTTTTGCATTACTATATTATTTCATGAATGCTTGTCTTTGCCCATTATGACAGTCAGAACCTAGGGTAACCCCCAATAATCCTCAACCTCTGGTGGCCACACCTTTGAGTAATCCTTTTCCCTAGAGCATGCATGGTAACCGTGATTTGCTTCTAATCAATAGAAATGGCAAAACTGATGGGATATCACTCCTGTGATAAATTTACAGTATATAGCAAAAGTAAAGGGATTTTCAAATGAAATTGAGGTCTCATATCAATTGAATTTGAATTAATAAAAAGGGAGATCATCTAAACTAGGCTTGATTTAAGCAGCTTTAAAAGGGAGAGATTCCCTTGCTGGCCTGATAGAGGCAAATATCCATGTTGGAAATGCCCATATGGCTGGGAGCTAGGTGTGGCTCAATGTGGTGGCAGCCGCCAGCGCCAGACAGTAACAAATCAGGACATCAGCCATACGGCCACAGAGAAATTAATTCTGCCAACAACCTAAATGAGCTCGGAAGCCAATTCTTCCCTAATGGGGTTTCCACATGACAATGTGAAGCAGGAGCAACCCCTTGATCACAGCCATGTGAGATCCTGAGTGGATGACTCAGATAAGCATGCCCTAGCTAAGATGATAGATGAAAACTATTGAGATAATTAAGGTGTGTTGTTTCAAACAGCTAAGTGTATAGTATTTGTTATGTAGCAGTAGATAACTAATAAATCACTCTATTATCTTTGCTTGCAATATGCCTGCACTCTACTCTCTACTCAGTTCTACATCGCACTAAAATAATCTTTAAGAATCCACTTAAATATCACCTCCTCCATGAACCATTTCCTTTTTTAATTTTGTAAAAGATTTTGTTTACTTATTTGAGAGGGAGGAGTGAGTGACAGAGGAGAGCACAAGCCTGGAGAGAGGCAGAGAGAGAGAGAAGAAAGCTTTCTGCTGAGCAGGCAGCCCAATGCAGGACTCGATCCCAGGAACCCAGGATCATGACTTGAGCTGAAGGCAGACACTTAACCGATTGAGCCACCTAGGTGACCCACGAGTCATTTTCTTATTACTACAATTGTTGAGTTATGCCTACTCATGTCCTGAAAGAGTATTTTCTACTTATCTTTATTAATACTAAATTCCATCATATTGAAGTTTGATTTTCATGTTTATTTTTCTTCCATGAACAATGACTTATTTGAGAGGAGAGCTCATGTCTAAGCAAACACTCAATATACGCATTCAAATACATAAAATAACATTACATCAGATGATCTAATGTCATTTCATATCTTTCATGGCATATTTTTATGGGCTCTTATTGTACTATATATTTTTATCTTCCTGCTTAAAAATTGGAGGGGGTGTGGATAAAGTTCTTGGAAAAGGGCATATAATAGAAATTGGGAAAGTAGTAAAATTCAGGGGGAAGAGACAAGGTTTCTTCTTAAAGGATGATTTTTAAGAAGTGATAATTGGGCAGGGACATACTAGTTTAAAGAAGTGACTTGATCTTGATAAGAATGATTTCTAAATTTTGCAGTTACTCTGAAAAGAAATGAGATAAATCAAATGGAAAGAAGAAGAGAATAGTTGCTTATATCTGACAATGTTAATGAGGATGGTTTCATACTATCTGGTCTGTAACATGTGAAGTAAAGCTTCAAAACTTACATAACAGATGGTTGGATTAAAAGGGAGATAATGTAGACTAAAAGCCTAAGTTAACTACAAACAGTCTGATACACACGTTACAAGGAGTGGTATGACTGGATTTATACAACTCTCTGACAACACAGAGAATGGGAACAAATATTTGGTCTCCTCCACAGCTGGCAAGGCTTTCTGAGACGGCACCATGTTTTGTGAAGTCGTGAAACATCGTATGTCACCATAATGCAGAACTCCCTCTAATCAAATGAAGATTTTGTTCTACACAAATAAATTTGTGTTGGTCATCTAGGTAGCTCAATCAGTTAAGTGTCTGCCTGTGACTCAGGTCATGATCCCAGTGTCCTGGGATTGAGTCCCAGGTGGGGCTCCCTGATCAGTGGGGAGTCCACTACTCCCTGTCACCCCTGTCCCTCTGCCTCTTCATCCCTGCCTGAGCGCACATCTCTCTCTCTCTCTCTCTCTCTCTCTCTCTCTCTCTCTCTCATGCTTTCTCTCTCAAGTAAATAAAAGCTTAAAAAAATAAATTTGTGTTGTCTTAAGCTATAAAGATGGGAAAATTTGTTATGTTAGCAATACAAAACTAATAAAACTATATTAGAGATTATTTCTACAATTACAAACAGAACATATTCTCCACCTTTGAGAACTTTACAGTCTTTCATTTAGTAGGTAATGGAAGTCATTGGCTACTTAAAAAAATGAATGGTTGTATTAGCCATTAGTGCTGGTCAGAGATATTCTGTTTCTCTTCCTAGACACATAGTAAAATTTTATGTCTCTGTGACCTTGAAGTAAAGCCTAAGTATGTCACCTGACTTAACCAATGGACTGTGAGCAGAAGAGATGTGTTATATCCAGGTGGAACATTTTACAAGCCAAATTTTATGTGCTATATCCTTTCCTATTTTCTGCTATGGCTAGAGATGTTCCAGATCTGTCCAGATCTTTGATGAGATCAAGCAAAAGCAGAGTTCCTATTATCCCAAGACCCATGAAGTGTGAATAATAAGAAAAGAAAGACAAAGTTTTTTTGTTTGAAGTCATTAAGTTTGGGATTTGTTTATTTCCTTAGTGTTAACCAACTTTATCTATCCTGGCTGACAGACTGACCAAAAGAGGGGAAAAAACACATTTCAGTGTTCTGGACTTAATAATACCCAAGTTCAATCATTTTCATGATATAAACTTAGATTTAGTCATAAGGATAGGGAGTAAATACTATTATTTTGTTTTGTTTTGGAAAACTATACAGAAGAATCTAATAGGGCAGACAACTTAGATAAAGAAAATCCAATGAAAAAGAGAATTCTACTTTCAGCAACAATGGATTAATCCAAGATCAACTTTACTACTGAGAGTAATAAAAAAGCTGAGCAGCATTAAGAAAACAGTGTGAAAGAATCATGGATTTACCAAGGGAGTAAAGATACACAGGATTTCAACATATGAAGTTTGGGCAATATAATTCAACCCATAACACATACCACTGACCCAACAACTGTGCACTGGAAACTTTTCCCAAGATTGACACATACCAGGTCACAAATCTAGCTTCAACAAAGTCAAAGAATTGGGAACACAGTTAATTAAGCCTACAATTCCTTCAAGATAAAGAAACAGATCAATTCTCATTATTTGCATTAGTTATGTTCTATAAAGTGAACACTGAATAAGCAAATACTGAACCACTGCTCCTAGGGGAAATATGTACACATATTTATATATCTCACATGAATTATATTCTCAAATACCAAAAATGCTCATCCTGTTAGATTTTATTTTCTTTCTTTTGCAAAAAAGAAAACAGGCTTTGGAAATGTTAAGTGACTTGGCCTAGAGCTGACCTCACTAACAGGTGCAAGAGTTGGAATTCAAATCCCGTCCCAGCTGGCCCCAGAACCAAAGTTTCCTGCACTATTTGTCATTACTCTGTCCACCCATTCCTATATGAAAGCTGAGACAAGAAGGTACTGTGCTGCCTTCTACCTTAGCTGGGAACATAGGCATCAAATTACTCACTTTTTTTGCCATGCTGTACAAGTCCACCAATGCCCAGTAAAGTTACCAGAGTACTGATTTGGGGGTTATAAATAAATTTTAGTGAGTAAGCAAATTCTTGAATACAGAATCCATGAATAATGAGTATAGAGCATCCTCATAAATGTAGAAATTAAGCAGTATACTTTTGAAAGTCCAACGGATGAAAAAGAAACACACTGGAAATCAAAAATACTTTTTAAGATCATAATAATATGCAAATAGTATATCAAAATTGTAGGGTGAAGCTAAATCAGGACCTAGAAGAAAATTAACTGCATTCGAAGACATATGTTAGAAAGGAATAAAGATAAAAGGCTGTGGTAAAGGTAAATAACCAAGAATGGGAAAAGATATTTGCAAAGGACATATCTGATAAAGAAGACAGAATATCCGTAATGAAAAAATGGTATCACCTCAGATCCTACAAACATTACACTGCTCATAAGTTTTTTGTTGTTGTTGTTTAATGTTTTTTTTTGTTGTTGTTACTAAATATTTTTTTTCCCAGTGTTTCAGGATTCATTCCCCATTCCCCACACCCAGTGCTCCACGCTTTAGGTGTCCCCCGTACCCACCACCAGGCTCTCCCATCCCTCCACCTCCCTCCCTCCAAGTCCCTCAGTTTGTTTCTGTGTCCAGTGGGAGAAGGAAAGTAAATGTTCATAAGTTTTGATACACCTTTTAATACTAGCAAAAAATTCTTATGGCAGTAAGAGACAGTAGACGAAATAAAAATATCCTAGAGGAAAATTCCTAAAAGATCCAATTTATTAAGAAGAAAAATTGGACATTTAAATATTTTTATATTTTTAATGAAGAAATTAAATCTATAACTTAAAGCCTTCCCATGAAGAACACTCTTGCTCTGGTTTGCTGAATTCTTCCATACAATTTAAGACAAAATCTCACACACACACTCACAGACACACACACACACACACACACACACACACACAGACACACACACTTTTGCCGATATTAGAAAAAAAGAGAACCCATCCTAACTTATTTTATGAGCCAGCAGAAATAAAAGGAAATACCAATGTTTTTCATGAAAATAAAGTCATATGGTATAGAATCTATAAACTGACCCACAATAATCTGGACACTTGATTTTAGGAGAGGGTATAACTGCAGAGGAAATGAGAAGGTTGATCTTTTCTATAACTTGTTCTAGGTGAATTGGATATATATCTAGAAACAAATCTTACCCCCACCTTAAAACAATCAATTTTTTTATGGATAAAACAGCCACACAGCAAAGGATAATTCTCACATTACCTCAAGGTAGGCAGGTATTTCCTAAACAAATACAAAAAGCTGTAACTATATTTAGGAAAAAGATTAATACATTGAACTATTTTAAAATTTAAGAACTTCACTATAACTATCATGAAGAAAGTGTAAAGGCAAAGCACCAAGTTGGAGATAGTTAGAACATTTAAACCTGAAAAGGAACACATATCCAGAATATATTAAGAAATCTTTCAAAAAATTAGAAAAATAGAGACAATTCCTTAGCAAAACGGGCAAGAATCTTGAACACTACACTTCAAAGGTGCAGATATTAGAAAGCCAATGAAAACATGAAAAGATTCTCAGCTTCATTAATTACTAAAGAAAGGCTAATAACATCATAATGAGCCACATTACCCACCTTCCAGAAAAAAATAAGATGAAAAAGACTAGACTGTTAATACCAAGTATGCCTAATATTGTAGTTATGGAGAATTTACTAGATGCTTTTGTGAGTGTGAATTATGTTCAATACCTTTGGGGAGCTGTTTGGCAGCATCCCATATAATTTAATATATTTGTGTAAATCAACCACAAGTATACATAACTGATAAACACGAAGTAGAATTCTAATGGCAGCATTATTTATAAAAACCCTAATATATATCAAAAAGATAAGTATCTATTTTTACATAGATAAATAAAGTATATAAATGGATAGAGACTATTTAAATCATGGTATATTATACAACACCTTAGGAAAAAAAACTGCTACATGTAACCATATAGATTAATCTCACAAAAATATTGAGTGAGAGAAGCTTAACGAAAGATACTTAAGCACAAGTATTAAAAAGTTTTTAAAAAAACTGCAAAAACTTTCTCCAGTATTAGAGGTTCATAGATAAATTAAGTTTCAGTTGGGAGGGAACTCAAGAACTGATGTGGTGGCTCATGGTATCCACTTTCTTCTCAGTGACTTTGCTACATTGTTGCTTTTACTCTGTAGCAACTGACCCAACTGTTCCCTTATGGTTAGGTTAGTTTACTTTTCTATTGCTATGGTATAATCCAATGAAAAATTTGGACTAAATACTAAAGTCTGATTTAATTATTCAAAATCAATGAGACCGTCTAAGAATACATAGCAATTTCAGAAAAGAACCCTTAGAAATGACCCTTCTAGGATTTGGTTTTCCTGGTAGAATATTTATGTTATTTAGACTTACAGAATGGCAAAAAGGTTAATTATTTAGATGAGTGATCCAGTAAAAAAAAAAAGTCAACACAAATATTATAATATTTAATTTCAGCCTGCTATCCTGGAAAATTAATTTTACAATTAAAATTGTAAATGTTAGTACAAAAATAGCCTGCTACAGTTGATATTCGTTTGGGAATCTTATTGAGTGCATTTTAATAAAGTAGAATAAATTTTACTGGGAAATTCTGTCACTTTTAAAATTAGCAGCCCTGATTTCACATATTGTTAATTATAATTATGAATTACCTGAAAAAAGTCTTCTCTTATCTAGTCATTTCCATATACTCTCAGTAATGAAATCCATATTAATGTAAATGTGTTTTAAATAATTACCTTCTGAAGTTGGAAGTTTGTTTACTACGGACAAAACGAAAACAAAACTATTGAAATTGCCTCTATAGAATGAAATTAGTGATAATATTTCTGTTTTGGACCCTATTCCAAAGTTTGGATGTTGAAGATCCAAATGTATCTAATTACGAGGCTTCAAAATAATGCTACCCTAGCAGACATGTGGTTCTTAATATTGCCACTTACTAAGAAATAAAGGATCAAAGGAATACTCAGAACTTTTTGTACTGAGTCACCTTCACCACAGTTAATTTACCAATCATTTATCCCAGAAAAATTTAATATATATTTGATTGTAATGAAGAGCTCCATTTAGATAAATACTTACTAGCAAACACTGAGAAGATTTACATCAGGGATTTAAAAAGTTCGCAATCTTACCACCTCTTCTTATTCCTAGTCACTTTATACACATGTGCATGCACACACACACTCTATGTTTCTTCTTTGGGTCCTAGCAGATCATAGAGACTGGAATAAAGTGGAAAGATAAGCAAAAGAGGGTCAGTAAATACGTGTTCATAAAGGCAAAATAGACAAGTAATGAATAGGCCTTAATTTATCTTTTATTGATAAAACAACTACTCTGGGCTACACACATTTTTAGTCTTTGCAGATTAAACAACAGGTATGAAAAAAGAAAACCAGTTGTTCTTTTATAATAATTTAAAGCATATAAAGTTCTTTCATATGCCTGTATCACTGTATCCTTACAACAATCTCATACACTTGTCAAGGCAGGTCTATAGATGAGTAAAAGAACCTAAGAGAAGTTAAAGGAACACCTCAAAGCCATATATACTGATAAATGTAATTCGTAGCTAGTATCTTTTGATAAATCAAATCAATGCTTTCTCAGTATAGTAGTTACTTTCTGCATTTATGTTGTCATATCACAAAAAATACCAAGAACCATTATAATAATAAACAGATTCTTTCTGTTCACAAACATAAAATATACTCCTAATGTCTTTAGTGAACAAGCTCAGAATTTCTAGGTCCTAATCTTTGTGTCACTTTCAAAATTCCTTAGTATCTTATTCAGGGTTCTCAATTTTATAGATGCATATATATATTGGAAACTGGACCTTGGAAAACTTTTTTTTTCTTGGAAAACTCTTAATTAATTAGAACTTAATACTGAATAACTGATGAACTACTTGGAAATAATTTTTATATGACCAGCGAAGAGAAATGAGAAATCCAATTCCTTTAAAGACTAATATATAAAAATGGAAAATAAATAAATAAGAAGTTATTGCTTCCGTGAAAAAATAATTCTTTGTTTTAGAAAAATATATGTATGCAAAGATTCAGTCAATGACAAACATTTTTAAACATATAGAGTGATTCCAGGCAAAGAAATCTAGTTCATAAGTTGCTATTCAGAAAAGCATCTGTTTAGCAAAAGATGGTGAACCCTACAACAATCAACAGGTCCTTTTTTTAAATTTATTTTTCTGGGAAAGAGAGAGAAAACATAAGCAGGGGGAGCAGCAAGGAGCCCCACATGGGACTCAATCCCAGTACCCTGGGATCATGACTAAGCCAAAGGCAGGTGCTTAACTAACTGAACCACCCAGGAGCCCCAATAGTCAACAGGTCTTGGTTACAGAAGCACATTAGCTGTCCTATCCAAGGTCAAACAGACCCTTGAAACCAGAGTTGAAACTGGAGCTAAGGCATAACACTTCTCCCCCACCTCCCATTACTCCAGACCCACTACTGTCTGACTGCAGAGAGCAGGCTTGCAATATAGGTAAGGCATATAAGCTCTGGAGAGAGAAAGTTTTATTTTCGGGGGACCTGGGTGGTTCAGTCTGTTCAGCAGCTACCTTTGGCTCAGGTCATGATCCCAGGGGCCTGGGATGGAGCCCATTCTGGGCTCTCTGCTCAGTGGGGAGCCTGCTTCTCTCTCATCCCTCTATCTACCATTCTGCCTTTTACTTGTGCTCTCTATCTGTCAAATAAATACATAAAATCTTAAAAAAAAAAAAAGCATCCATTCAGAGGATCAGCAGTAGGATATTAAAAATAAATAAATAAATAAATAAAATCTTATTTTCAGAATCTATTAACAATGTGACCTTGGACAAGTTAATCAAACTCTGAGTTTTGGTTTTCCTATCCACAAAAGAGTAGTAATAAAACCTATCTTAAAGACAGGTTAGAAAAATAAATGTAAGGAAACATTTTATCATAGTTCTTGCACATAAAAAGTACTTACTATATAATAGTTACTATTACCGTCATTGTTATTAATGTTATTTGCTTCTTTCAGTCCTTTGATGTAAATAGTGCAGAACCACAACCTCACACCGTCAGAGGCATGCTGATCTTGTATTTTAAGTTCTCTGCTGAGTTTAGTGATCTCTGAGAAACTAAGCTGCTTTGTTCATTCTTATCCTTTCTTATATTTCTAATTGTTAAGGTTGGATAAATCAGTGAGGCTTCTCATACCTGAGAACAGAAGTGTCTCATGACAAGAGCTCAGCAAGTTTGCAAATTAGTTTTCAACAGGTTGCTATTTGCATTGTAATCTACTTAAACTCCAGGGAAAGAAATGGTCTCAATCATACTTCACATTGCTATATTTCACTTGTTGGAAAAAGTGTGGAGGGGGTTTTTGTTTGAGAAAAGCTTATTTTTTGAGAAACTGTAGGAAATGAAAATGAGAATTAAAAAAGAAAGACTGATTTTAAGGAGTATTTATTTAGGACATTAAGCTGAAAAATTACATCAGTACTATAACATTAATTTCATTTTTCTAGTCTATTTTGATGGATGATTAGAAGCTTTCAAATTTTCTGAGTTAAAAATGATTATAAGGGCATATCTTGTCCCTTCAGGAAAACTTACCATCATCAATTATCCCTTTCCGTGTTGAAATATGAAAGAATAGATGAGATATCTCTTCAGTACTGATCTAGAATATGTAGTCAGATTCCAGAGACCTTAAGGAAAATCATTTTGGTTAAGCTTTGTAGGGTGAATTGAAGAGGCAAAGCTGAACCAGAGAGATTATGAGGATGTTAAATCAGATTCTTCACTGTACGTACATACATATGTATTTAGGGCATATAATTGTGAAGGTATGCCCAGAAGACTTAATGGTGTCATTGAAGTATCTAAAACCACCCTGCATTCTTGAAGGTTAGCGCTGAAAAGTAGATGTTTCTATCAGTTATTGTAGACTTGGTTATGGTGTATTAACAACCCACTCCAAAAATCTCAGGGACTTCATGCCAGGAATGTTTATTCTCATTCATGATCCATGTTCACCACATGCCAACAAGGGATCTCATCTACACTCAAGGACTCAAGACTGATGGAAACTCCACCATCTAGAAGAATGAAGCTGAAGAGAGAAGAGACACTGAAAAGTCTTACATTGGCAAATAAATATTCCTACCAAAAAGTGACACATTGAGTCTAGGACCCCTGGCCAGATTGGTCATGTAGCCCTGCCCAAACAATGCCTTAGGGGCAGCGAAGTAAAATCCCTCCATGTGCCTGGCAGCAAAAGATGAAGCAGATATGGGAGAGCATTAGAAAAAAATCTTTATTATAGTATCATGGAAAGGACATATATAACTTATAACGTAATGGAAAAGGTCAATATATTTGAACTGGTAAAATCAGAGCTCCCTATAAGAAAAATTAATAATGACAACAATAATTGATAACCCTTTCTAAATTTGTCAGATACCTTGCTGTGTGTCATAATTTAATCTTTATTATAACTCCCCTTGGGTGTCAGCATAGATAAATACTAATTATTGAATCAATATGGACCCTAAGTTTCAAAAAGGTTAAGGGATTGGTCCTAGTCCTATGGTTAATAAGTAAAGCGGCCATCAGTCTCTCATAATTCAAGTCCAGTAAAACAGTATTTTAAATTACTGTTTCTCCAAATGCTCCTACAATTTTGGGGGGCTCTTATTAAGAGAAGAGTGGTTTTGAGGTGGGCATGAGAGTCTGCTTTGTAACAAGCTCCCAGCTCATGGCCAGGCTGAAGATCCATAGACTGTACTTTGGGTACCAGGACTTTAGATGAACCACACAGCATTTCCTGTAACTTCTCAGTCACCACAATTGGGATTCCCTCTCTGCCGCTGTTCTACAAAGGCCCTTAGAAACAGAACAGGAAGTGCATGATAAATTACACAAATGTCCTTGAACTTCGTAAAAGTTTTAAGAAAACTTTCCAAAACGTAGAGATGACAGGGAACAAGAGAACCATTATTTTTGAGACTATCATTTGATTCACCTTTGAATTGCAGTGAGAGTTCAGTTGATGTGTGTCCTGGTGATGTATGTTCTGCCTTCTCAGCAGCAGGTCTACACCCATGGAGGTGAGCGTTCAGGAGAGAAGGCAGCTGAGTGCTGACTCAGTACCAATTGTAAATTTCCTTGTGTTTATAACACATTGATAGCTATTAAAACTGGTGTTTTGTGAAAATTACATTTATTACTTTCTTACTTAAGTCTCCACAGAGAAATCACTTTTTGCCACCTGACTACACATTTGACATTTTGAAAGGTAGGTGTAGCTCTCTATCATAAATAACATCTTGAGGTCATTGTGTGCTATTCAATTCAAAGCAGAGGGGTTGGACCAAAAAAAAAAAAAAAAATCATTGTGCTTCAAGGACAAAATGAAAGACAATTGACTAAAAGAATCTCTTTGGGTCTGGTTACTGACAGAGATTTTGGGAAAAATTTGTCTGAGACTTTGGTGATCAAGTTTCCTGCCATACTGTGAAGGGATACATCAATCAGTTTTGACACATTACTGATTGCACCATTAAATCACTATCATGGGCTTGATTTTTTTCATCAGGTCAAGTGAAAAAAATTTGATGGTAAGCTCTTTTTCAAATTTTCTTATTGAAACTTCTCCAAATAAACTTGTATTTTGCGTTGAGCTAAGCTAATTGACCATAAAGTTCTATCCTTAATGACAAAGATACTTCAAGTGGGCACCATGCTTCCTTAAGTAGGGTAAAATTACTACTTTTAGCAAAGTGGGGAAACAGTCATAATGTTAACTCTCCAGAAAGATATTTTAATGGACTGCAGGTCATTTTGACTTTAACTATATAGGAAAAAGGAAAGATACGGAGGTTATCATAGACTGTTGGACAAATGACTAATTGTCCATAAAATCTACATTTTAATTCAGTTAATGTTATAACTTAGAACTCGTGGACACTGTCATGAGTCAATTTTTGGTTTATTTCTAAGTGAAATAACTTAAGATGCTGAATATTTATGACTTCTTAGAAGTATATGAGTGTAAATATAATTTTTCCATATGTGAAATACTAATAAACTTTAGGGATTCAGATACAAGTATTTATTTACTAGGGGATAACAAATCTTTGATTCTACACCATTCCAAAACATTAGAATAGTTACTCTGGGTCTAACAAAGACAATATATTGAAAATAATACTCTATCTTCAATATAGTGATAATCACTTTTCCTCTAAGATCTTAGATATACAAAAACATATCAATAACTATAATAAATAGGGTGGTACCAATTTATATTGCCATCAGTTGTATAGAAAAGTGACCATTTGATTGAACATTGATCAGCACTATCACCATTATTTAACTTTTTCTAAGAGAGAGAGAGAACTCTCAATTTGGAAAGGGTTTGGTTATTCATGTTATTTTTATACGTATTTATTTCATGAATTACTTGTTCATTTTAGCAGACATCTTCATCTTTTTCTCACTGATTTAGAAAATGTTTTAAAATTAAGAATCTAACACTTTGCCAGATTAGCAAAATGTTATTTATGTGTCAAGATATATAGAGATTAAAACAATCTGTATTTAGACTGATTTCAGAACTGTATTAGATTGGAATTGGCCATATTGGTATAGTCTGTAAAACTGTAATGCCTGCTTTTATAGACAAAATGGTGAAGATTATCTAAGTTAGTATATAATCAGAGGCCAGATTTTAGAAGTATGCTCTTTAAATAGTTAAAGTACGGGTAATTTCAATCTTACAGATTGTCGATCAGAGAATAAAAGGAGATAAAATTCCCAACTATTTTTATGCAGCATGAATAACCATCGAACATAAATCAGACAAGGACAGGATAAGAATAAAAATTATAGACTAATTCACTTATAAATATAGATGCAAAAGCTCTACTACAGTAATGGGGTGATATAATAATTGCAGGGATAATTCTAGAAATAAAAGGATTAAATGAGATTAAAAGAAGAATAAAAAGAAAAACCATCTGGTTTGTTTCCACCAGAAACAAAAAATACCATTTGATGAAATCAATAACTTCATGATAAAAGCTATTGTTAATTAAAATAAAGGCAAAAGACACACCCTCAACATATTGAAGATTAAGTCGGTTGAAGTCTACTAAACATTTATGAAATAAGCTATAATTAATGGTAAAATATTGGAAGCATTCTATTTAAAATGTGAAGATAGACAAGGATTTGCTATTCTTGATTACATTCAAATCATTAGTCAAGTGAATAAAAATCAATAAAATATATAAGGAAGAAGTGAAGCTATTATTATTTATAAGCAATGGAATTCTATATAGGAAAAATAAGAGAAAATACAAACATATATTTGAAATAAAACTTATATATCAATATATAGCAGTGAACTGCATTCTTACACAACCATGAAATTATTAAAAATGTACTTTAAAAATATATATCATTTTTTATTGCAACAAAAACAAAGAAATGAAAACTTTAGGAAAAATTAAACAAAATGTGTATTAGTTTAATGTAGAAAATTATGATATTAGTTACTAGGTATTTATAAAAGTTTAAATAAATGAACAGATAAATGAACAATCATTTTGATTCAGTATCATAAAATGATGAATTTTTCTGTCACATAGCTTGACTAATGCAACTCTATTGAAAATACTGAAAATTTATTGACATTGTTCAGATGATTCTGACATTGGTACATAAGAGTAAAAGACCAAACACTATTAAAATTTTTTAAGTTAAAAGAACAAAGTGAAGTTACCTGTCCAGCAGGATATCAAGATTTACCGTGAAGCTACAGACAGTCATATATTAGCCTCATGGATAGACCTACTGATCAATTATGGATAGACATACTGATCAATTAATTAAATTGAGAATCAAAAAATTATCTCTATATGAGCAGACTCTTATATGGCAAGAGTGACATTTAGATTGGAAGAAAAGAATATACTATACAGTAAATAGTCATGAAACAATTTATTGTCTATATTTTAAAAATCATTTTACTCTTTCAGGAACAACATAAGAAAGAATTCCATGAGAATGAACTAAATTTGAAAAGCTAATTGTTACAATTTTTGGAAGAAATATGAATGTCTTTATACTTGGAGTACTGTTTTTAAAAAGTACCAATTTAAAGGAAAAGAGATAATTTGCATTAGAAATAGAGAAAAGAAACCTTGTGCTTCCAAAGTTGTGAGAACAATTAAAAAGTTAATCCACAGATTTGGAGACTTTCTTTGTCATGAATAAAATCATTATACATAAAGAGTTTCTACAAATTAATAAGAAAAAACAAATCAATAGAAAAATGGGCAAATGTTATGAATATTTAATTCATAGAAGACAAACTGAGTAGCTGAAAAAAATAAATTAAAAGGAGAGTCAATTTTATGAGCAATTAGGCAGATGTGAATTAAAAATCACAATAAGATGATATGCTTACCAATCACAAGAGATCTTTAGTACCTAGTATTGAGAAACACTATGAGAAACAGAAACCATCATTCTCTTGTGGTGAGAGTGCGATAGAACTCTTTGACAATGTCAAAGAGGTGGCATCCCCTAGCCCCAGCAATTTCACTGCCAAGTCTTTCTCTCATGTCAATACAAGGAGACATCAGTAGGGTTTGTAGGAGCAAGAACTAGAAACAAATGGTGGTCAACAAAGCTCTTGCTCACCAATACCTGATTCTCTTTTCCTTTTGAGGTTTACGGAAACTATTGTTCTGAGCAACAGGACTGGTTCTGGCCAGCAAACTAGAAATTAAAGTAGATTGTACAATAATTCTGTTTCTTTCCCAGCATCTGGATGGCTCTGTCATTTTCTAGTGGAAAGCCATAATTACCTGGAACTCTGACAATTCCATGAGGCTGAACATCTTAAACTGTAGTAGAATCCTTTTTTTCCTGATATTTTCCAGTTGCTTCCTACTGCAGCATAAACTTTGACTATCCTGACATGCCACTTAAATGTCATCAACAGAAGAATTAAATAACTTGTAGAACAGTAATACAATGGGATATTACACAGTTACGAAAAATTAATGAACAAGAATTGCACGTCCATAGATGAACCAATCTCTCCAAAATAATTTTGAACAATCGCAATAGAACATATAGAGGATGATGTCCCATATAAAGATTAATAACCTGTGAGATGGTGCTGTATCCTGTTTAGTAATGCTGTATACCTATTAATGAGGCAGGGGAAAATACCAGAAATTAGGAAACTCAGCTTCAAGAGTGATTGGCCTCTCAGAAGGGAGCAGAAGCAAACTTGTTGAAATATCTAGGTGTTTATATCTATCTTCATAAAGCCTTATTTCCTGTGGTTGGTGGTAAATTTGTGGTGTTTGTTACATTATTTTTCTACATTCACAGTTGTCTGAATTAGTTCAGTCTATAATTTTGTTAAATCTTTGAGATTTCTAGATATCTCTGAAGATATTTATTTGGGGATAAAATGGTAAGTTTAACTTGTTTGTTTTTATTTTTTCATGTCTTCTCCATTCTCAGATGCACTTCCCTCAGATTTGGAATGATTTCTAAAGTGATAATCACCAATTTTGTCATTCAGAATAGCAGCTTAGTTAATTTTTTTTATATTGGCCACAATAATGATTTCTTAACCTTAAATCAAAAGCTATTCCTCAGTTTATGACCAAAAATACTCACAAATTCAAGCATGTTATGAATAACTTCTCTCTATTGTACCATTTTGGGAGTTGGATATGCTTTCCCTTCAAAAAATGTGAAATCTCTGCTCGAACAGTCAGCAAGAGCTTCTCGTTTTATCCACTAGAAGGAAAAAGAGAAAAGGAAAGAGAAGAAAGGAAAAGAAAGAAGAGAAATATCTGTGTTGGTGGAAGGAATATTATATTTATCTGCCATCTTTTGAAAATCATGTAAAAAACAGTCAAGTTGCTAGATCAGATATTTTTCATGATTTGGGGGGGTGATAGACAAGACTCCATGTAAATAATTAGCAGACTCTCTGATACCAGCACAGGGAGACCAGCCATCAGTTAATGCTTTTTCCAGATCAAGTCAACAAAACCTCTTGTGTTTCCTTGCATTGTCTCACTTACCTGCACACAGGGCATTGATATTTTCTTTCTGATCTAAATTTTGCTTTTCAGATTTCTACTTTTTTATCAATATTACAGTTTATAAAATGATAGTGTTGAATAGGAATTTTTCCTTGATGGGATTAAAATTCTCAGGATGAATGAAACCCAGGAGCTGGCTGTATTGGGAAAGTTAATATTTTTATCAACTTACATGCCAAAAAGGTGTTATTGCTGCCAACTGAGTTGCATCAAAATTTGAGAAAACATTATCATTGAGCCCAGAGTAAATATTATTTCAAAAGAGTACTGTTACAATTTACTTCCTTTGCTGTAAGCCACAACTAACAGGAGCATGTCCAGGGCACATGGTTTTACCAAGAACTGAAATAATGCTTGACTTCTTTTGCTTGGCAGTGCAGAAAAGGAAACATTTAGAGTACTTCAAAACTTGGCTCTTTTGTAACAGCAAATTGAGTTCTGTTAACATCCTATTCATTTCAAATGGATCATTCTAAAAAAAAAAAATCTGCACAGACAAAAAAAAATTTCAGGTCATTTTAAAAGTAAAAGTATATATAAGCTTCATTTCCTTTAATAATCTTTGATATATTCTAACTTAATTTGACCTCTTGGAAACAAAGATTGTTATCAACATGTTACAATAGTTTTCTTTAATTCCTTTCAAAAGGAACTATTTTAGGAGTGAAATTTGGTAATATCAGATATTTCTTTATACATAACATAATCTTTCATTAAATTATTTTGCCCTTATTAGAAAGAATTCAATGACAGATTCTGCTGAGAGAGGAGAGAGAACATATATATTATAAATAATAATATTCCCCACTAGTATTTTCAACATCATAGAAACACTTTTTGTAATATTATAAAGAAGTTATTCATAAGTTTGGAGAGTGGTTGCATTCTAAAATATGCCTTAAAGATTTGAGGGCTTGTGAGCATGTTTAATTTTTACTTTTTTATTAAATATTCACTTTGATTTGGTATTCATTTTTCCATGTCTCTTGATTCACCCCGAGGAATTTAGCCTCCAAATCACTGTATTATTTTTATGGTTGTTTAAACAGAATACGAAATTAAATGCTTGAAAATGCTTACAATAGCTGAATTTATCATTGACTTTCAAGTGTTTATAAGTATAATCAGAATAGAAGACTAAAGTAAAGGTGTTAAACTCGCACTGTATAAACATTTTCTTATACATACTTTTCAAAAACCTTT